>OZ022594.1:2985749-3022048 GCA_963669155.1 Arbacia lixula | reverse complement strand
ACAGCAGGCTAGAGGAGAGACATGATGGAGGAGGGTTTGGTTAATGATCAACCCTCAGGACATATGAACTACACTACACTGTGAATAGCAGACTGCCTCTTCTCCTTTTGGGAGACATGACATTGAATAGGGTGGGGCTCCGTGTGATGAAATGGTGTGTCATTATAAATGTGTGCTACATGGAAACCTGCTTCAAATGGCAACCACCTGAATATACATTGAATGTACCACCTGCCTCACACCTGCCTCCATACATGTATGAAGATAAGGCTTTTTTCCTCTTTCGAGCATTTTTTGTCATTAACGCCTTTATTAAGGAAACATGTCCATAAAGACCACCCTCATGAGGACATTCCTTGTCCCTCTTGATATGTCTTTTTAGGTGCAGGTGTTCTCCCACCGCTTCTACCACTGCTGCAATATTACATTTTACTCTGATGTATTAGGGTCCAATGTAAATAAATATCTTTAAATAAATAACTTTACTTAGGGATAAGGCTCATTCCTAACAAGTACAAACACATGTACATGTAGGTAGATATGAACTGCCATTATCACTGCGAGTCTAGATTTGGTTAAATTTCCAAAACGTATCATTTTTAGATAACTCCTGCATGGTATTCTAAAATGCAACTACAATGTACAATTGGACCCATAGTCATGGCACTTCACTGATTACGGGTTCAAAAGTCCTAACCGCTACTACCACCTTATCTTGATTAGTTTATTTTCATTCAAAACTTGCAATGCACAGTGTACATGATTTTCAAGCAGAACTGTAAGTTTGTATGTGCAACGGCCTATCCCCTAATAATGAACAACTGTTAGAGCTACTGTTTATCATATTCCAACGAATCCAAAGTTCAGCGTCTACCACAATCATCAATTCAACTGTGTTCAAACAATAGAACTGTAGTCCATCTTTCACTTATTCAAAGTAGACTGACTGGAATGTCAGGAATTGCTTTTAAAATCATTTATGGCTTCAACCGCAAAACGTCACCTAGATAATAGACGGCCTTTCTCTTTCTGAAGTCAGTGGGTGACAAGCAAAGCAAACAGAGAAATAACCAATGTGTTTCTTCTGAATGGCTGGGGCCCTGCTATTGACACTAGCTCTCAGCATGCATTCATACAATCACAGGCCTACAATTAAATCACACAAACTACGACTAGGTGTAGAGCTATACAAAGACTGCTTGAAATTTGAAGGTGGGACAGTGGGATCGGTTATGACCAGTTTCCGAGGTCATTTCTGAAAACCCCACACTGTGGGTTGGTGCATTTTATCCCTCAGAAACTATTCAATCATATGGCCATGCACAAAAAGCATTCAAAAATACATCCATCTAAAAGTGATACTCTTGCATGTTTTTGTGTTGTTTCTTTCAACCGAAACTACAAACATGGCCAAGCTATTTTCAAAGCCTAATTTGTTTATTCCTGTCCATATATTATACATGCAGTCCTGCAGCCTAAGTATAATGTGTACATGTGCATGAAATTCACAAGTCCCATTTAAAATATAGTTAATGAAGTGCATCCAAGAAGACAATTAATTCAATGCTTCAGGACTTGTCCAGTATTTGGAAAGAAGCTCTTCTATAGATCCAATCTAGGCACTGAGTTGTAGGAGTTCTGTCTGATTGTCAAATATAAATCACTAGTACTGCAGTAGTTTCATCGCATAAGCAGTCCCTTCACACATACAAAGGCACATATCTCAGCTTTCTCCTGTGCAACAATTTGTAGAAGAGCCTACACGGAGTAAAGCCCCCGTTCCACTTTCACGATCTGGACCCCGATCTACCCCGATCTGTCAGATCGGGGTAGATCGGGAAAAGCGTACAAGGATCGGAAGCGTCGTAGCAACAGCGTTGGGAGAACGGAGTAGCAGCGGGCACTTTTTCAGATCGGCAAGAAATTTTGAACACGTTCAAAATTTCTTGCCGATCTGATTTGACCTATTTTGAATCGTAAAGCAAGCGGGGAGAACGTAATGACAGCGTAAACACAGCGGGATGAGCGTAGTAAGGTCTGTACAAGCGTAGTAACAGCGGCGCTAGAACTGGAGGTAAACTAAATACCGATGTGATCCCGATGCTGCCCCGCTCTTCCCCGATCAAAGCACGACTTTCCCGCTGTAAGACCACTCTCACTACGTTCTCCACGCTTGACTTGAATCAAGCCCACATCCTACAACGCTCTTAATACGCTGTGTTCGCGCTTTAACCAGGCTGTCTCCGCGTTAGCTACGTTGTTCCTACGCTTTCCCAGACTTATTTACGCACGTCTTCCGCTCTCGCCGCTATAAAAGGGACGTAGTAGATACACTGGGAAGTTCGCTGCCAAAATGGCTCCCAAAAGAAGATCATCAAAGAGATCGAGAGTCAAAACTGTTGAGGAGGTGGTGGACGTAGTCGGTGCACCTGTTGAAGAAGAGAATAATGAAGAAGAAGAAGCGCACATTCGCTGGGAACTCTGACATAGTTCTGAAAAGGAATTTGATCATCCTGTCTCAGTTCAATTATCAGCATGTTAAAGTGGCCATACTGCAATCGACGATCGTCTGTGAGCCATATGACCTGACCCAAAATTATTGTGGACGTCTCCTCCTTCTTCTCAGAATAGCCATGCAGGACCAAAGTAGTGCCGTCACCAGCTTTTTTCAAGGGGGTGCTTTTGGGGGGAAATTAAGACACAAAAATTACCAATTTTGATGTAAGGCATCTAAAAGAACTATAACCCCCCCCCCCCCCCCCACCCCACACACACATACACACACACACACACACACACACACACACACAAAAAAAAAAAAAAAAAAAAAAAAAAAAAATCTAACTCGCCCCCTTCTAAACAAAATTTTTAAAAATTGTGGTCTGGAGGGGGGGGGGGGGGGGGGGGGGGGAGTCCCACCCCCGTACCCCCTTGGTGACGGCCATGCAAAGCACGTCTTTGATTATTGATATTGAATTGCTGCAGGAGAAGTCCTGTGATGAGTAAAGGAATATCTTCAAGGTCCATAATTTCTGCCAATAACTCGGGATCGGCAATGTAATCGGGGTATTTATAGACACATCGGGCACTTTTTAGCTCTGAGAACGGGGAAACAGCGTGGCCACATCGTATAGCTCGTTCAGAACGCATATACAGCGTGGATAGATCGTATAGCGTCGGCAACATCGCACGTAGAGCGTATTTATATCTTTCTAAAGTGTAACTCCAGCGTCCGACATCGTAGTGCTTCATTCCCGATTATCGTAGTAAGAGCGTATCAAGCACGTGTTGGTCGTAAATACAGCGTTCTTACAGCGTTCTAACATCGTAGTGTGTCTAGATCGGTTCATCTTTCACCCGATCCTTCCCGATCTGAGAAAATTGCCAAATCGTGGCGAGAGCGGCATAGTGGAACGGGGGCTTAAAACAGCCAATCTTTTCTCTCCCCACTCATTGCTGGGATCACTCAACAATGTGACGTGCCTCATTAGGTTTTCATCCCATTATCCACTAAAATGAACCCTCTAGGATCAGCTATCTTCCATTTATAAATCACAGCTTGCTACATGAAAGTAGAGTACTGGTACTTCAAAATAGTCTGTCAGAAAAGAGATTTGTTCCAGTACTTGCAGATGTAATTTACTATCAAAGAGAAGGGTAAAACTAGCAAAATAGGCTCAAAACAATCGATGCAAAACTGAAAAGCAAACCCTTGTGTTCTGACATAGATGGAGGTGGTAAATAAATCAATCTCTGTACTGATCTACATGTATGATAATCCCATGTGCATTATAACATCATTTATTGTCTATGGGACTGAGAGGGTTATCTTCTTAATAGAATTGAGGTGTCAAGTGACCAAGGTGAACATACAATACATGCAAGGACTCTAAGACCAAAACACTATTTAATAGCACTAGTACAATCAATGCATACTGGCTGAAAGTCGCTATGTCAATAGTCCTGCAAGAAGATTGTGGTGTTGCTTGTTGACACTTTAAACAAATGTTTGACACACACATCTCACAGCTGTAGAGTGTACACACTTCAGAGTGCCTTTGCAGGATGAAGCCTCTACTCTTCTTTAAGAACACCTTTACATGTACATTAAAAAAAAAGTCACTCATAAAATCACTTTTGCAAATTGGAATTTCTTGACTATTTACACAATTTTGACGAAAAATGTGACATTTGAGATCAAGACTGGTGATTTCTTAACATGGGACAATTAAGACAGGCGCATATCACATATCGTATACAGACATTATCTTTAACAAAGGCTGATACTTGAACCTTTTGTTTATATCCACAGAAATTGAATGTTGTGAGTTGGCTGACATCATTATACTGATTAGTGTCTGCCTCAAAGGTCACACAAGGCAGGGGCTAGAGGAGTGTGTGTACAGTATGGTCCACCTACATGTGGCACTACACTCACTACACATGCTGCATGGTGTGCACGCCATGGTGTCACACACCATTTGTCTTGAAGGGCACCCTTGTATATCCACTTTTAACCCTCTCAGTCCCAAGCCAGGACAAGCCTATTGAATTACTGTATCATACTTTATGCACCAATCGTTCTGAGATGGTCAAACACGGATTCTTCATGTAGCTAATCACGTACGTGTACATGTTCAAAAAAACAAATAGAATGATGCATTGAATCAGCAAAGAGTCATGTTTGCAGGATTTATTCACCAAAAGGTGATCAATTATTTTTTTTAACAAAAATGATTACACAAGAAGCTCAGAAAACTGGAAGTAAACACAGCTAATAAATACGAAATGGATCCATGGGGAGAGAAGAAGGGAACAGACAAGTAATATTTGTATACTTACATAAAGAATGTGTACATTCATTTGTATACTTGTGGGCATAGACTGTATGAACTCAAACAGACTTCAAAGTGTCCAACGTTTACATCCAACTTCTACAAATAGTAAATGTTTTTATCTGATAGCCTGCCCTATTTATAACCAAAAAAGATTGGGTAAGGAATGTATCCTTTCTACATCATACACACTATGCAAACATACAATGCCTGACTGCGTTATGATACTCTTACCAATTAGGTTCAATGGCAGAAATATTCATAATTAATCACTTGATTAGTCATCCGGAACATGTGTTGTCAGACAATCAGAGTCCTGAATCAAATTCCAGATATATTTGTGTGAAGAATTCACGCCTTATGACGAAGGACAATGAGTAACATGTGGGATCAATGTACATTTGTGAGAAATGAGTGTATTACAGCCTCCACACACCTACACACATTTGTCCAGGGTATATACTGTACAGCAAGTATTACTGTAAGTATTACTGATTCATTATAGATACTGTACACACCCAGAATTACCACACCCACACATACTAGCATACAAGTACTTCACATGCAGTGAAATAGGAACTTGTCATACAAGTACTGTAATATTGTACATCACCACAACTTACTACAGTATGGTACTGACTTTGCTATCCATTGTTTTTTTCAATGGAAATTTCAATTTTCATTTGAAAAAGTGTCATTTTTTTATGCGCAATTACATGAGTGCAGTAGTACACAAGCATACAGCCATAGCATTAAAGATCCCAGCTACAACCACAGTACATGTCGATATTTGCTTAGAGTGGGTGAGTTCTTAATCTCCTTCCACCGCGATATTGAAAGCAAATATCTCATTATGATGACTAGTTTTATCCCTTGCATGAAAGAAAGCATGTACATGTAGGCACATTCTACTGCACAGTCTCTGTTTACTCTCTTCACATGATTAAACTACATGCAGACATGGTAAACATTCTACGTACATTAATTGTACATTCTCTCAAAAGAGTTTATGGTAGATTAGTGCCCCTGAATGCCTACTCTACATTGCAGATAAAATTGTGCCAGAAAAATATGAACAATCCAAAGTTTAAACTCAACATGAATTTGGACTTTGATACAGGATTAACCTACATTTTAACTTTTTAAGCATGCTTGACAAAGTTGACAGTTCTATTCTCCCTCTAACAAAGAAGTGAATGTAGGTCAACATGTACAGATCGTATAGGTAGGTCCAAGTTACTATTTAGACAAAATGTACTTTGCAATGTTTAGAACTGTTAAAGTTGTACAAGTACATCTGTACATGGCCTGCTCAAGGGCAATGCTGACTTTAAAGCAGGTGATCTGTACAGGAAAAATGAAACTTAAACAATTACAAGAGCTTGGAAACATTGTTCTAATGAAACCAAACATGTGGTCTCTCTACACAGGTGGTCACTAAAGCAGGTTTCACTGATCCTATCTCATGATTCTGTAATTTCGCTTCAGTACTTCCTCTAACAAATGTCTTCGCTTGAAAAAAAAAAAAACATGGATTTTACTCACCAAACTGAGCAATCAATGATCATTTAAGCTTGAGCTTAAATATTTCCACTCTCACAGTGTTGTAGAGTGTGTTCACTGAGCAGTCATGTTCTTGCAGTCCTGCTATGACCAAAACAAATGTCCAACAGGAACCAATATTTCACAGAGGTCTGGTCTGAGTGGTTTCACAGGATAGCTTCGGTGCTATAACTACTAATCACAACAGGAAACAACATACATGTACATGAGAGCATTGACAAAGGTCTCTTGTTTGTTTCTTTTTGTTACATGTAGGAGTTTCCATGAAATGTAAATGTCTCTTTCACTTATCATGTAACATGTATTACCACAGCACATAGCCTTCTGTCATTTCACTATCTTAACTACCTGTATTTAGGGTCCGTATATTACAAGTTGATTCTATGAAGACCTTAGTTTTACTAGAAAGAGCCAGCTTAGTCTCTGTTTGAATCAGCATCCCAACATGTACAGTACAGTAGCCAAGATTCCAGGGTATTGGCTACTTGGAACTTTCTTTTATACTGAAAACAAAGTCTGCACACACAGACTAGCACACCCGTATCTTTTATCATGTATGGCAGAGCAGAGAGAGAGAGAGAGAGATAGGGAAAGAGAGAGAGAGAAAGAGAGAGACAGAGAGAGAGAGAGAGAGACAGAGACAGAGAGTTAATCAAATTCTAGATCTACTCAGGGTAGTGTTTTTCCCTGTCCTTTCCTTGCATGACCTTCATTTTATCTTGTATCCTCTCTTCTTCAAGACCTCACCACTAGTTTGAACTTGGGTCAAGGCCATTAAATGAACACTGTAATATGCAGACAATACATGTACATGTACCTTCTCAGAACATGCAGGCATACATAGTGTACAGAACGTGTACAGTAGCTAATCAATGTACATTCTGTAAATTGTACCCAGTATGCTCAAGCTATCATTAATGTACAAGATATAGAGTGTGCTTACTACTGTATATGTACTGTGAAACGTGGGAATCACAAATGCTGAGTATTTCTACAATGTATTTGTCTTTTCATCCTTTGAGCCTAGAATGTCACTACTTACATTTCCCTTGCACATTTCACTTGGAAGGTTCATGCTTTTATCTGAGATTGCAGTCTTTCTATGAATGTCCAACAGCCTGTAAGCAGGCTACATGTAGGTCATAGGTTGTGAGTGTTGTCTCAACTACCCCTGCACATTGCAGCGTGCAGCTTGCTCCCAGACGTGTGAATTCTCACCTTCACACCTGGCTCTGCTTCCACCAACATCACAACTTTTGTTATACTACAGCAATGTACTGTAGAACCAATACATGTGTACATGTGTACAATATCAATAGTCAATACCAAATACTAATGGTGTACATCAAATCATGCTTCTACAGAGCGAATGTGATAAAACACAGCAAAAACATTCAAACTGGCTGTCTATTCTAGATACAGCTCAACTTCATACTAATACTTAACATGAACATGCAGTATCCCCATTGACTGTTACACATATGTACACCATGAAGATCTGAGTTGATATTTAGCATTATGTATTTTTTTCAACACACGCGCAATTGTAATAATATCTGCATGTATGGTACATGTATGTGGTTGTAGTATTCCATGATAGGTAGTGCTACGTTACAGTATTGGCAATAGCTCCTTCTTGTGAAATTGTCAGTCATACACTACAGCTCAAAGGAATTGGCATAGGGAAAGGGAAGGAGCCAGTTTTTAAATTAACCGCGGTATATTTTGTCCAGTTCAGCATGAAACACGATGCTTAAGCCTAAAAAGCATCATGTTTCATGCTGAACTGGACAAAATATACCGCGGTTCAAAACTGCTGCTCTTCCCTTCCTTCCCTTTTTCCTTTCCCTATGCTAATTCCTTTGAGCTGGAGTGTAGGCTTGTAGAGTGCATGAAGAAATATTACAATAGGCCATTTACATGTACTTTAAGTCAGGAAATGTGGAATGGTCTTCATTCAAGGCACAATACATGTACATTAAAGTATCAAATTAGAGTCTGTTCCTGGACACAAGTGAAATGGGTTGTGAAAGAAAAAACACAAATGAACAGAGTGAACATACTAGTATTTACTACATGTACATGTACATGTTACGCCCATTGCAGTTTGTACATGTACCGTAGTATATTAAGACACATCAAATGCATAGTATGTACATGTACAATACATTTGGCGTACATGTACACGTACAGTAGTATGGTACACCTGTATGTTTATATGCCTGGGCTGTAGCTTAGACATCCACCAGTGACTGCATTATTGAATGTTTGGGGCTTTATTCTTTCAAAGGCCAGTGTGGGCACAACAATACTCTGTGTGGAAGAAACGATATTGTGTGAAAGACTCAAGGGACCAATAGATCTATAGGGTGTACTGTAGATCTGGGTTTGCACAATGCAGTCTGGTGTATTATGGGTCTATTTTGAGATCTACTAGATGAATGAAGAATTGAGGCAAGGACAGTGCTTTCAAAAGGAAAAAGATGGCGCATTCAATTAATAAAGGGAGTGTAGAGTTTGCTGTTAAATCAAAATCATTACAATACCATTTTTAAAGATCCACAAACTTTAAGGCATACAATTAATGTACAACTGCCTACATGTAGTACATGTACATGTACATTGTACACATAGAAGCCTGGAGCCATATGAAACCTTACTAAGCCTAGTTAGTAACTAAAGTGCATTCAGCTACAGTGTACGCAGTTTAGAAACCAACAAGGCTAGTAAGGTTTCATGAATATGGCCCCTGGCTTCCATGCTTTGGTGCATTTCTAATCTACATGTGTATGTATTACAAACTCTTCAATAAACAGGTTTGATTGCAGTAGAGTAATCAAGTCTCTCCTTTTTGCTTTGCTGACTGAGGAAAGAGGAGAATAGAGAACTGGCTGATCTTTAACACATGTACATATGTATGGCTTAGAAATAACCAACAGCCTGGAAACAAAGCTATCAACTGCATCTGATCTGCATCTTTGAGGAGCAACAAGTCTCCAGAGAAAATAGATATTTCATCAATTATGGAAAGGGTGAATTTTCCCTATTCCATGCCTAATGCATCTTCATTTTCCATACAATCCTGTCATCTTCAATTCTTTCCAGTGCAAAAAAGTGGGGAAGGGGGGGGGGGGGGGGGGTAGGACACGTTTTGACCCTCGGTGCTAAAAATAATCGATGTGAATACATGTATATTGACAAATAATTTGTCCTCAATATCATTAAACGGCTTTAGTTCACAGAGTCCATATCACATTACGACATATAAAACAATTTCCCTGTTCTTTTAATATTATAACACACCATTTCATTTTAACAAAACCAAAAGAGAATGGACTCAAAAACATCCTGTTCCTCACCTCCTCTACATGTACATAATGTAAATCTCTTAGACAACTTTAGCATACACCCTGTACACTACAATATTGACACTTGTATTTAGGCAGGCGTTGGATTCCCTCTGCCCTAAGCAAGTACACATGAACAACACTACATGTATGAGTGAAGTTCACTACCAATGTATGCATGTGACTGCTTGCACGCACAATGCTGTATGGATACAGTGTATTGGTGCACTACATGCAAGCACTGTGTATGTTATGCAGTTGCTTCCCTGGGGTGTGTATGCACATGTACAGCATGTAATGTGTGTGTGCCATATGACTCACACCCACTCTTCCTTGTGGCTGATAATGTGGCTGCTATTGCAGTGCCTATACTATCTATACCAGACAGGTCTAATTTGCAGTGATTACTAAGCAAGTGAAGAATTTCTATGAACAAGTGGGAGTCCAATAGTTCTGATTGCTGTGCATTCTACTGGTATTGTTTCTCATGGTCACACTGATGTGTAATATACAGTAATTATCAATTAAAATGGGTGTGACTGAAAAGTATCAATGCACTATCATAGTGCAGATAATGTAGCAATTAACATGTGTGCATATTACTAGTATTTGGGTGTGAGCTGTGATTTAATAAATGGTTTAATTTTGCTTAGCAAATCTGAATCACTAATCAATATTTGAGCAATCACTGAATCATTCCCGGTAATGAGTCTTTGTTGGTTGTAATATCAATATTTGCACAATATCTGTATCGATCATGAAACTGCCAACAAGATGGACATTTTATACACACACATGTCAATATTTTCCAACAGAAAATTTTTCAAAATTGCTAATAATTGAGCTACGATGTACATGCAAAAGTATGTATGACATCGTAGCTGATATCGATCATCCTTCTAATATTCTATTGTTTTTACATGTTCAAAGTTAACAATTTCCAAATTTGCTGTTTACTGGTATTGGCAAGAATTGACTATGCACACATCTAAAACATGAAACAGCATTTTAGGTAATCTGTAAGTGTTGTGCATTAAGTCTGCTTTCAGACACGTACATAAAACAGCGACAAGTGAGCTTGATCCCAAGTACATGTACATGAATCAATGTGCTTTTAAAATCTATTCTGCCTGTTTTATTCTGAACATGTACAAAAAACGTTTTCACTCTGCAGTAAATATGTTGAACTAACACTTTTAATTATGCACATTGTAAGCTACATACATCATGTACATGTATGTTTGAGGTACATGCATCATTCAGAGTTTGATTGTACATTGCACATCGTGTAAATGGCAAAAATGGCATAATGCCAATGTATAGAATATGAACAGAACAATTTTCATTGCAAACAATTGTGCTGTGTAACATGATTGTTATTTCTTATAGGGAATATTCTGTACTGGGAAGACAAAAAAACCTTCAAAAGGTGATCGTGAGCATTTTTCTTGCCAATGGTCTTAAATTCATGTACTGCCCATTTTAGAAACTTGCTGAAAGTTATTTGCCCTCAAATGATCCACATTTGGAGTAATCAGTGATTGAATCACAAATCCTCAAATTGTTTGGCCCGAACAAGTTCCTAAAATGGACAATACATTAATTTAAGACCATTGGCAAGAAGATTGCTCACAATCAAATTTTGAAGGCTTTTTTGTCTTCCCGGTACAGTATGCTCTTTAAGCTAAATGTTTTGCACTTTTTCAAAACTTGTAAAGCTGTCCTTACAAGATTATGGAGCTTAAGCCTGCCCTATGCCCCAAGCACCAAGACACACACGCTACAGTACATACATGGTACATTGCTATAAAGCAATGACAACATTCAGTCTTGTTGCAATAAAAACAGACACAATTTCATAAGCTGGGTAACATTTCTAGTCAAGCTATGCTGTTCTCCTTCCTCCCCTAACTTTCCCTTTATCTCACTTTCTATCCCCTCTCCCTCCATCACCCTCCTCTTTCTCTCTCTCTCTCTCTCTCTCTCTCTCTCTCTCTCTCTCTCTTTCTCTCTCTCTCTCTCTCTTTCTCTCTCTCTTTCTCTCTCTCTATCTCTCTCTCCTTTTTTCTTTCTCGAACACACATTACCGTTTACTCAGTCAAAGCAAAAAAAAATGTCAGCTACATAAAACTGTAATAAATTCAGCAAAAAAAAAATCCAACAATTCTGAAAATATCAGAATGATAATGACAAATAATTTACAAAATGCAACATAATTCACAACTGTCAGGCCCCTTCAGTGGGCAACAGTAACTCACAAGGTAAAACAGGCAAGACTATACAAAACTAAAAACAGAGTCATTATGCATAAATAAAGAGATAAATAATGTTGATTCTACTCTTGAGTATGACTCTCATGGGCTCAGGGCAACCGCTGCAATATTCAGAGCTGATTGGCGGTTACAGTTGAAACCAGAGAAAAAGAAAATATCAATTTGCAGGGGTTACTTTTCAAGCGTGATGTAATGAAATGGACATCCTTAACCATGGAATTTGATAAACACTAGGAGGAAAAATAATTGTTCATACTGTAGGGGCTTTTGGGGCATGCTGGGGGGCAAATCGCCCTGAGCCTTAGTGTAATTTTTTCACTAGTAGAAATTGTCCTAATAGCTACAAGTCTATGTGACAAGGGCCAGAAGGTGAAAAAAGTCCACAAATAGTCTTCCAACACTCACCAATTTAATCTTCTGGGTCTGCGAGAGCACAGACTCGGTGACGGGCTGGTTGCGGTCGTCGACCACGTAGATGCCACGGCGAGACAGCCCCTGGACAATGGCCACATGCCCCTCCCAAGGGTGAATTGAGGGGGGGAAGATGGAGGAACAGACACGGCTGTACAACTCCCCAGATGCCAGCTGGTAGATCACTGCTGGCTTCACATGGTCCTCACCCTGGCAAAATTTAATGACATAAGATGAATTTATTTGAAGACAGGGAAGCCCCTTTACAAAAGTCATGAAACCCAGCAGGAATCAGTAGTATGAACACTAACAATAATGTGCATCAAATCTCACAGTCATAGCTTTAACAATCTTTTCAGGAAAAATGAAAAGCTTTCCTTGTTTACATTTGAAACGACCCGCTTCGTAGCGACCATAGTCTAAATTCATGAATTGTATTACAACATAACATTATACATGTAGACATGGACAAGCAAACCAGTTAATGCTCAAAATAGAGACTAGATCTAGAGCTAGTAAAATAATTCTAAATGATAGTATGAGAGTCAAAAATTTACATTATTACTGAATAAATCATATTCATATCATACACATTAATGATTATATGGCCATCAAATTGGTCAAATGTTGCATTGGGGTCTGGTTCCCATAAACAGCCACAAATAAAGTTAAACTCTGATAATAATCCTTCAGTAAGAAGCTACCTCGTCATCTTGGTAGAGTGGATCCAGCAGGTCTTGAGGAGGCTCTTCCCTGTTATCATAGGCATGAGACACCAGCCAGGCCACAGAGGAGTTCAACTTGGCCTGCAATGGAAAGGCAGTCTGTAAGAAATCACCCTGGGGCCATGTACACAAACATGTCATCTATCAAACGGACACATGCTGTACACTGTACAGTGAACATGTATGTTTACACCTATATTATTGATTATAAACAGTAAGCAAACAATTTGATACAAAGTGTTTAGCACTCAAAGTCTCAAACACTGATATGATGTTGCAATGATATCATAAAAGAGATACAAAAGTAAATATGGAATTTAAAAGAAATTGAGAGAGTTCAAGGGGAAGGATTGATCACGGATGCCATTAGAAATCAGTAAAGTCATGACTTGCCTTTCTGAAATTGTAGTTATTGATCGGGGTGATTTCTGGGAGAGGGTCTACGTTGGACCCCTCCCTACCCTGACCGTCACTCATTGAAGGGGAAGTCTTTGATCCTCCTTGAAATCAATCCTGGTTGACGAAGGACCGTCCAAAGTCCTCAGACATCAATCAGATGGGAGCAGAAACAAGTGCTATATTCCTAGTACAGATAATCCTGTGATGTATTCCATCATTGCTCCTGATGAGAAGGACAGTACCTTTAATATAAATGGAAAAAAAAGTAATATACAGTACACTGTACATATAAAATACAAAAGTACATTCATAGTTTTAGAATCTCATTCGCTATCAAAAATTGGAGTCAATGCCCCCAGTGTGGTTGAAATGATTGAATGTTTCATGTCCATGTGTCCATGTCCAGGGTGTAACTTAGCAGTGTGTAACACTTGTATCTTTTACAGGTAAATGTAGCGGGTGCAGAGGAGACTATGCGGCAAATGCACATGATGTACACATGCTGTAATCTACATCTATATTAGCAAGTTTAGAGGGTGAGAATACTACCCTGAAAAACACAACTTATAACCAATAAGCTTAATACCAGATCTACTGGAAAAGTGCCTTTGAGAGCGGTCTGGATTCCAGGTTTGTCTATCATCCTATTGGTGCATTCATCCATTTACTGTCCATTGTGGCCTGGGAGTTGCAGACTTGCAGCCAACACTGAACAAGGCAGGGGATCTGTTCTATTCAGTCTCCCACAGGAGTACTGGCAAGCAGACCAGAACTAAATCTAACTTTCTTTTGAAGGAGTTGACACTTGACGAATCATCACAGAAACTTGTTACAAATTTTGATTGAAGACGGTTCCAGTCACTGAAACTGTTTGACCATAAGTTCAATCTACTCCTGCTTAGAGTAAGCTTAAAATGGTGAGTGACCTCTTGCAGTTCAGTCGTTTGAACTGAGAACTTATGACTGTAAACTCATTCAATGCCCCCTTAGGAATACCTCAAATGGCTGAGTCCTCATACAATAGTTTTAATGGTTGCAGCTACGGAGAACATCCTTGTTAACTGTAAATTGTTTGGCAGATCCTTAAAAAAAAAAACATTTAAATTATACAGTGCAAAATCAGAATCAGAATCAGAACATCATTTTACAAGTGCTAGATAAGTTTAATCAGCCATTACTGCACTGGCTGGACCGTAAACATTTCTTAATGAATTGCACGATGAGAGAACAAAAGTCAAGAAATATGTGACTTTTTATGTGGACAAAAATATGACCACATAGACCATGAGGACAATGAGATCATGGAACATCCTCCCATTGGAAATAATGACCATGATGACACCCTCACTGGAGGCCTTTTGTCAGAGACTAATGAAGGGTGCAACGCATAAAAGAGGAGTACTTTTTTACTTGCACGAATGCAGGCTGAAGCTACATGTGGCACAAGGCACTACTCATGAGCTGTACACTAACTTATCTGCAAGAAGCTTTAAGCTCAAAGGAGGCAGATCACCCCTGAGGAGGCTCACAGTATTTGCAATGGAACAGTTGGACAAGGTTACTTTTATTGCATGGAATTTCTCTCAAACAAACACTATACAAATATGGCCTAAACAAAAAGAATATTTGTATTCACTCCAATGGTTTTATCACTGGGAAAAGGGGTGATTTTTCTGATTTGTAAACTGTTGCCTCACCAATCACACCATTTAAATTGTCAAAACTGTGTTTCAGCATATTACTGCATATCACTAGTCATCACATCACCAGTGGTCTCTCAACAGTCAACACAGTCACACTCAAACACAGGACGACACATTCACACACATACATACATGTATGGCAGAATCCTGAGATGTTAACGAGAAAAGATGGGAGTCAAATTGAGTCTTTAAAATACAACTTCTATAGATCTACCCACGACCCAAGACTTTCGTTCCTGTCTCTTTTGTTCCTGTGAATAAAGTCCAAACAGACCTGTTCATTTGCTGAATTTGAAAAGTGAATGATTGCACTGATTGACTGATATTTAGTTACCTTGGCAAAGATGCACCAGATCTATAGCAGGTCTTAGCAGTGCCCGATACTCGACTTGGCAACGCGATACACGCAACAGGCAGAAGAGCCTGCTCAAGGAAATTGACCACCAAATCTCCTCTTTCATTAATTAAACTGCGTAAAGTAGGCCGATAATTATGGTGGTAGTCAGGCTTAAGAATTTAACATCGAGTTTAACTGTTACTATTATGGTCCGGATTAGGTTCCAGAATTACTCTACTTTCTAGTAGACACTAGTATTAAATGATAGCATGTTAAATTTGGTGAAATTGTAGTAAATTAGGATACAAAAATAAGTTTATCACGGCTAATTCTAAGACTTAGCATTGCTTAGACAAGTCTACATGGTCTAGCACAATAGCCCCGGGACTTAAAATCATCTTCAAACCAACCACGGACCTATTCAAGTATACATAGTGGTCCACAAACCAGCCTCTACCCTTGAAACCGGCCCCCGCGTCAAGCTGCCCCGCGTATTTCTGCTCAGTGCGCGTTATTGAAGGTTGGATGTGCGATTTTTTTTGTGTTACGCATTAGCAAACAAAATGCATGATTTTCGGCAACAGTGAGACAAAATGTGCACATATATTTGGCAATGACACATCCGAAATATCTGTTTTTCAACTTGCATTCGTACTTCGGTGATTTTCTCGTTGATTGCCAAACTTTGTGTTAAATGTTTCACTGCACTGGAACGAGCATGATCGGGGCGCAATATAGTGATGAAATGTTGCACTGTACTCGTCAGATTGACAGAGATATAGCTAGGCTAGCACATTATCTGTAGGGGCCACTTTCAAGGTTCAGTGATGTGAATGGGCAATGTTTTACCAAGGCAGCAATATTTGAAGCGCAATTTCTCTGAATGTTAATCATTAATCTTGAATCCAAAAATAGTTTTTGTTCATGATTTTGGAGTGAAATTTCGGTGATTTAGCTGTTTTCTCCATAAATGTGTGCAATAGTCTAGAATCGAGTTTCGAGTTACAGAATTGCTGAAAACAATAGTGCAAAACTAACAAAATCAATGCTGGCTCAGCCGCTCAGTTGCTAATCTCGACTCTTTTACTTTTATGTCTTGCTCCAAGCTCAGCGCAACGCAGCCCACTCACGAATGGGCGATAAAGGCAGAAGTAGTAGAAGTAGTAGTAGTAGTAGTAGTAGTAGTAGATCTAGTATAAACTAGTACATATAGGCCTAATTTTTATATTAATTGTTATGTTCACTGCTAATGAAAGACCATGAAGACGGACATTACAGACGTTACTTGCCCCACCGGCTGTTCGTGTGCAGCTGTGGTAAAGACGATTCAGATTCCCATTATTTTCATTCTGCAATCACACACACACACGAACACAGAATTTCAAACACCCGGCAGAAGACGACCGTCAAAACACATCTAATTTCTCACTTTAATTCGAAATGAAGAACATTAATAAAGACTATGTTAAAACCATGGCATTACAGAGGAAACAGAAATAAACATGCAATCGATTCAATTTCTACTCACCAAAATAGTGAATAATATCCTAAAACATGTCAGTTTCCTTTCAAATGGATTATTTGCGACATAAAAATTGAGGAATATATCACTTCGCTGAGTCAAAGTTTTAATTTCTTAGGTTTACTTTCACCATTTACTCACACGCAATACAAAACCAACACCCAGATCAGCGAAAATTATAAAGAAATGCGCATGCGCAAATAAAACCTAGGGGTACGATTTATATTTTACAGATGGCGCCCTACTATTAAACCAGAGAGAGACTATAACATTATTTTTGGGTTGACACAGGTAGACCTGCCCCAATTAGCTGTTGGCAAAGATTTGTTTTGAAAAACAAATTAATATATCTATGACTTTATTAACTGATTGCAAATGAATACATAGGTTGCAAACAATATATAAGCCATGATATCAATCAATAGTTGAAAAAGTATTCCTTTTGAAGACAACAATGACTTTATTTCAAAGTCCAACTTATCATGTTTGTGACATACGAAACTTAATCTTTTTAATTCAAATGCTGTATTGATCTAACATAATTTAGCTCATTTGCTAAGTTTCTGTTCCAAATTCAGATGACATTAAGTTAACGTTGCCATTCACCATTTTATTTGCCTTCATGATGAACACTCTTGATAAGTTCCCGACAACCCGAATGTAAACCAGTTTAGAATGAAAAGGCAATACGATAGAACTGACAATATGTTTTCTGTAGGCTTGTGTAGGTTGATAGTTTCCCGTTGACATAATGGACGATTTGACAAATTGCTTTCAATCATTATGCAATGGATTTTAATGAAATAATTTATGTAGAATAGCTCAGCTCATGATTTAATTGTTGTATTCATTCAGGTATTTTAGTATTTTCTTTACTTCTTTTGAGAAGAAAACCGTGAGAGTAAATACACATTAGTGCTGTTTAATAATTATCTAAGAGATATGGGCAAATTACTTTTACATTGCTTATGTTCATTCTGAAATCTAATCAAACCTTATAAAAGTGCATTTTATTTAGCTTCATAGCAATATAATACACTATATCAAGCGTTTTATGTTATACTTAACAATGCTTAAAAAAATAATTCTACTCTAAATTGAAGTGGAACCCCATTACAAATGTAAGAAGAGGACCTGCTTTATGTTGCAACTTGCATGTGAAGACATAATACTCTCTGTATCTATAATAACAGTTGTCTAGAAAAAATATCCTTATTATTAAAATATTCATAAATCATTAATCATTTTTCAGATTTTCTTAAAGAAGCAATGTGGTGCACTTTAAATAATCATGATTATCCTGACCCTTTTACATTGCCAATCGTTTTTGAACCCACATAATTATTTCAGAAAAAGTGAATGAATGGTTGTTGTATCGTTGTTATTGCTACATGGTCATCAATATCATAATTCTTTGTTATCATTTTCTTATTTTTATTACCAACTGGGATGTGTGTGTGAAGGGTTATTGTTGCACTGGTAATGTAGAGTTAACCTTTGTGCCACATGTGCCTTTAGCAAGTCAACACAAATATCACACAGAGACATAGTTAATCTAGCACCAAAGAATCCACATCAAAGGGATATTTCACCATGAAATTAAGTTGGTTTCAATAAAAGCAGAAACGTGAAAGAAACACAAGAGAATGTTAACCAAAAATCCGTCAAATGACAAGAAAGTTATGACCTTGCTTAAATTTTAATTCTGTGACATCACGTGTGAGGTGCACTCTCATTATATTGTTTGCTCTATGATTATATTCCATCAATTGTTCTTTTTTTTAATGAATAATTTTTATTGTTCATAGAGGCATGTGTGTAAAAACATGTTTATAACAACCAATCAAATGCACAGATATCATTTTGGGAAAATCGACATTTAAAAAAAGAGATACTAATAGGACACAATAAATTATGGAAGAGCATCTCGCACGTGACGTCACAAAATAAAAACGTGAAAAAAAAACACTAACTTTTTATCCTTCGACGGATTTTCATCAAACATTTCCTTATATCTATGTTCCTTTGATTTATCCGTTTTTTTTTTTTCATTTTTCTTTTTTTTATTAAAACCAACTGCATTTTCAGGGGGGACTATTATTTTAGATATACCAGCCTTTCCTCACGTGAGATTTTCTTATTTTTATTGGACCGTTGAAAGATACGGTAGCGTCATCAATGTGGAAACGGATATCTCAGAGCTACTTTTGGCGACCAATATAAGACTTCCGGTCCGCGACCATTAAGACTTCCGTCGTCTGCTACGGGTGAGAACAATAGAATATGGTGCTACGGTGTCTTCAAAAAAGCAAATGAGAATTTAAAGGGTTAAGTGTAAAAATAAAGAGACAAGAAGTGGAATAAAAAATACATTACGTGGCACTTATAAGAAAAACGAACCTGGATCATTTAAAGGATCTATGTATGTCTTTACTTGATATATAAAAAACGCAAAAACAATCTTTTACTTCCGTAGAGATGATGAACAAACCCAACTTGGAAAACGATGTAAGCGGCGTATCGGCCATGTCCTAAAGAAAAAGGCGTGTAATCCTTATCAAAATTCAGGGCTTTTACCACTATCATTTGGCCCTTAAACTAACTAATGATTTATATCGGGTAAAAGCTGAATAATTGCTCTACACTCTCATACAGGTGGCATGTCGGAATACTTTGAATAAATCTTACTGTTCCAATTTAAAGTATGGGCTCAAACCGGCGTTTCGGCCAATTTATGCACAGCATTCACAGGATAAACCGAAAATAGTCGTAATTCACTTAAACTAACTGATGATTTATATCACATAAAAGCTAATTAGTTGATCTACAATCTCAAATAGGTGGCATGTCATTTTGAAATCCGAGCTCAAACAGGCATATCACGCACGGTATTCCCAAGATTTACTGAAAATGGCCATAACTCTTCCAAAAATGTCGGGGCTTTTAAACCTATCGCATGACACTTTAACTAACTAATAAATAGTATGAGGTCAAAGCTGAATAATTGCTCTTTATCCCCATATAGGTGCCATGTCGGAACTTTTTGATTGGGTCTTACTGTTGCAGTTTGAATTCAGGGCTCAAACCGGCATATTACGCACCGCATGCGTAGGATTTTCCGAAAATGGCCATAACTCTTTAAAAATGTAGGGGCTTTTAAACCCATCGCATGACACTTTAACTAACTAATAAATAGTATGCATGAGGACAAAGCTGAATAGTTGCTCTTTATCCCCATATAAGTGCCATGTCGGAACTTTTTGATTCAGTCTTACTGTTGCAGTTTGAAGTTTGGGCTCAAACCGGCTTTTACGCTCGGTATTCACCAGATTTACCGAAAATGGCCATAACCCTTCCAAAAAAGTAGGGGATTCTAAACCTATCGCATGACACTTTAACTAGCTCATGATTTATATGAGGTAAAAGCTGAATAATTGCTCTTTACCCCCATATAGGTCCCATGTCGGAACTTTTTGATTGGGTCTTACTGTTAAGACAGTAAGACTAAATCAAAAAGTTCCGACATGGCACTTATATGGGGATAAAGAGCAACTATTCAGCTTTCACCTCATATAAATAATGAGCTAGTTAAAGTGTCATGCGATAGGTTTAAAAGCCCCGACATTTTTGGAAGAGTTTTGGCCATTTTCGGTAAATTTTGATAATGCCGTGCGTAATATGCCGGTTTGCGCCCTATATTCAAACTGAAACAGTAAGACTACATCAAAAAGTTCCGACATGGGACCTATGTGGGGGTAAAGAGCAACTATTCAGCTTTTACCTTATATAAATAACGAGCTAGTTAAAGTGTCATGCGATAGGTTTAAAAGCCCCGACATTGTTGGAAGAGTTATGGCCATTTTCGGTAAATCCTACGCATGCGGTGCGTAATATGCCTGTTTGAGCCCTATATTCAAACTGCAACAGTAAGACTGAATCAAAAAGTTCCGACATGGCACTTATATGGGGGTAAAGAGCAATTATTCAGCTTTTACCTCATATAAATCATGAGCTAGTTAAAGTATCATGCGATAGTTTTTAAGGCCCCATCATTTTTGGAAGAGTTATTACAATTTTCGGTAAATCTGGTGAATACCGTGCGTAATATGCCGGTTTGAGCCCTGAACTCAAACTGCAACAGTAAGATTGAATCAAAAAGTTCCGACATGGGACCTATATGGGGGTAAAGAGCAACTATTCAGCTTTTACCTCATATAACTCATGAGCTAGTTAAAGTGTAATGTGATGGGTTTAAAAGCCCTGACATTTTTGGAAGATTTATTGCCGTTCTCGGTAAATTCTGATAATGCCGTGCGTAAATTGGCCGAGATGCCGATTTGAGCCCAAACTTCAAACTGCAACAGTAAGACTGAATCGAAAAGTTCCGACATGAGACTTATATGGGGATAAAGAGCAACTATTCAGCTTTGACCACATACTATTTATTAGTTAGTTAAAGTGTCATGCGATAGGTTTAGAAGCCCCTACATTTTTGGAAGAGTTATGGCAATTTTCGGTAAATCTTGTGAATACCGCGCGTTATATGCCGGTTTGAGCCCTCTATTCAAAGTGAAACAGTAAGACCCAATCAAAAAGTTCCGACATGGGACCTATATGGAGATAAAGAGCAACTATTCAGCTTTGACCTCATACTATTTATTAGTTAGTTAAAGTGTCATGCGATAGGTTTAGAAGCCCCTACATTTTTGGAAGAGTTATGGCAATTTTCGGTAAATCTTGTGAATACCGCGCGTCATATGCCGGTTTGAGCCCTATATTCAAACTGCAACAGTAAGATTGAATAAAAAAGTTCCGACATGGGACCTATATGGGGGTAAAGAGCAACTATTCAGCTTTCACCTAAAATAAATCATGAGCTAGTTAAAGTGTCATGCGATAGTTTTTAAGGCCCCTACATTTTTCAAAGAGTTATGGCCGTTCTCGGTAAATTCTGATAATGCCGTGCGTAAATTGACCGAGATGCCGGTTTGAGCCCAAACTTCAAACTGCAACAGTAAGACTGAATCAAAAAGTTCCGACATGGGACCTATATGGGGGTAAAGAGCAACTATTTAGCTTTGACCTCATACTATTTATTAGTTAGTTAAAGTGTCATGCGATAGGTTTTAAAGCCCCTACATTTTTGGAAGAGTTATGGCCATTTTCGGTAAATCTTGTGAATGCCGTGCGTAATTTAAACTGCAACAGTAAGATTAAATCAAAAAGTTCCGACATGGGACTTATATGGGGGTAAAGAGCAACTATTCAGCTTTTACCTCATATAAATCATGAGCTAGTTAAAGCGTTATGCGATAGTTTTTAAAGCCCCTACATTTTTGGAAGAATTACACGTGTTGCCATTGTCCTTTTATATGTCGCGCGTAAATTGGCCCGGTATACTTGCGAAGACCGTGCGTAATATGGCGGTATGAGCCCTGGGTTCAAACTGAAGTAATAAGACCCAATAACAAAGTTCCAACATGCCACCTATATGAGAGTAAAGAGTAAATGTTCAGCTTTCATTTGATATCAGTTGTACATTAGTGAAAGTGTCATTTTATAGTTTTTACAGCCTCGACATCTTTCAAAATGTAGGTCAAATTTACGAACATGCACGTCCTACGAATTCCGTGCGTAAATAGACCATTACGCAGGTATAAAATTTGGAACTGTAAGATCTTAACAAAACGTTCTGGCAAGTGATCTATATCAAAATAAAGAAGAAATCCTAAGCTTTCATCTCATATAATTTTTATTCTTTTTACATGCCGTACAATTATCTTACAATCACTTTTATCTCCTTACAGAGATCGTGAAAATATTTTTTTCCTTTTGTGTTTGACCCTTCGGACACCATAATCCCCCCTTATTGGTCGCGGCTCATTTGCATACTATTGGTCGCCAGCAAAGACGTTATAGCGCCGCTAGCGGCGCGTGCTTCGCACCGCTTTAGGATCTTTGGTCGCCAGTTTCAAGGAGCGATATCTCACTGCTCGTCATTTATCAATCAGCTCAGCAACTTTCGTTTCCAGGGCAAGGCCAAACTCACCATGTTCAAGTATCCAGCATTCCGTAAGGACGAAGCTGCCATTGATGATTATCATGGACAGAAGGTATGATAATGCCTATATGATCTAGTGCTTAATGCATATCGATTGTGTATATCTCTCGGAAAAATACCAACTCATCCCCCATGACAACAGTCCCATGAATTCAATATTTGGTTAGTAGTATAAGTGTGCTTGGCAATGGGGGGGACCAATTTGCCAAATTTTGTGTTAAAAACTAAAAGTTTAATGCCATGTGTATTTTCCTCCCTCTCTCTTCCCCCTCCCCTTCTCTCTCTCCTTCTCTCTCTCCTTCTCTCTCTCCTTTTCCCTTTCATCATGGTATCTTGTATTAGTCATAATCTACATGTCTTGAGTGAAGAATTACAAAGAGTTTTTGAATGTGTTGATTCTGTAATGTTGTAGATGGTGTTATCATGATTACCCAGATGGCCGGTAAGTGTTGTTGTTGTTGTTGTTGTTATCTTGGATTTTAAGGCGGGTATAATTGAGACATATATTTAGCATCCTGAGGGCTCGCCTTCATTTTCCCTGCGTATCGGTTCTGACTACTGTGTAATCGACCCGTGCATATGAATGAATTACTCATTTGAAATACATTTATCACATATGTCATATGAATGACTCACTGTATTGAATGTTTACCTGCACTATAAAAATGTTTGAAAATTTTGAGCAATGTTACATAATTTCTCTTCACATATCTTTCTAACAAATACGTTCCGTCAAAGCTGCCATCTTGGCTGTTCGAAAATAGTACACGAATATATGGATACTGGCGTATGCGCATAAAATTTAATCTTCACCATCGCAGCTGCTGTCGTGCAATTTTGAACCACTTTAGTTCATAAACAATAAAAAAAAATACAACATAGATTAAATCATCTTTTGACCAACCATGAGAATATTCAAGTATGTATTCTCTGTAAATATGTGTAATACATGTGAGTGTTGAGCAAACAGAATTACTCACATTTACTGATCTAATCACGACTCTCTTGCTCCAAAGCTACGCGGCCCGCTCACAGTGTGAGTGGGCTGGTCGCAATTTAACCCTAACCCTAACCCTAATTTTTATCACTTCCCCCACCTAATTATGTTATATTATGATCATATATGTAAAAAAAAATTTAGTGGGCGATGCATATGGAACTCTTACCCCAGGGTATCCCACTAATTTTTTTTAAAATGAATTTTAACCCTCTAAACCTAACCCTGACCCTAATCCGACGCAAAATTTTCAAAAAAAGTGATTTCTAGGTCACTTTCTGCCAACGACAATCGGTATTGCAGCATACTCATTGCGTGCATTATACATGTCGATACTGCCTGGTCCCCTATTGTACGGGATTGCCGAAAAAAAACGTGAATTCGCTAAGCAGGCTGCAGGGAATGGCAAATTGATGTACATGTACTAGATTGGTATAGCCTACAGGGTTCTTTGTTCTGTGTCTAACAAGATGTAAATGTGTGAGAACAAGGTTGTACATGTAGGTGGGTGAGCGTGTGAAGAACCCCTAATGCGAGAGAGTTACCATGTATGAAAAATTGAAAATAGACAAGCAAGATTCTCCAACCTATATCATATAGTGATTAGATAAAATTGCCTATCCAATCGTCCCCCAAAATGAATAAATGGCAGATTTTTGTTATCAATTAAGGAAAGGCAATATTTGTTATGTGAATTTCAAAAGTAGATTTGATCAGGCTTACCATTATAACAGAGTTGACCTGAAAAAAGAATTGTGTAGAAAAGGGGTACATATATGCAAAAAACCCTAAAATTTTCACCAAAATTTAAAAGATGTATTTATTCGGATGAACAATTGAAGGCTTGAATTTGATTCTGCATTGATATCTAAATCTGATAATCTTTTCACCACTCCTAATTCTTCAATTTCTCCCTTGCCCAATCTGTCTACCGTCCCCCCCCCCCTCTCTCTCTCTATTTCTGTATCGCTATCTCTTTCTCTCTTCTTTTCACACCTCTCCTCATTCTCTTACTTGCTCAATCTATCTCTATATCTCCATCTTCTCTCCCTCTCATCATTTCCTTTAATCATAAACTTATGTGATGATTTTTGATTTGTTAAAAATAAATAATAAACACCACGCGTTGTTTCCCTTCAGGTGGCAGACCCCTATGTTTGGTTGGAAGACCCTGACAGCGAGGAGACCAAAGCCTTTGTGGATGCTCAGAATGACATCACAATGCCGTACCTTGAGAAGCTTCCAGCAAGGACACCTTTCCATGCCAGGTAATTATTTAATCCTTTGGGTGCCAGATAAATTGCTGCTCTTGAGGACTTGTATGTATTACTTGTAACAAAAAGGCACACAAAGAGTCAATCCCTTCACAGGCAAGTAACCACTCAAATTTTCATTGAGATTCAAACCCAATAAATAAACTAATTGTCTAAAATATTAATGCGGAAACTAAGAATTACTTCACCAACTATATTCTTGAGAAGTACTCCGTCAGAAAGACCGTGACTCTTAGGCAAATCAAGATATCATTGCAATATTTCAGTATTGTCTTCATTCAAATGAGTAAGCAAGTACTGATAATACATCTTCATTTTTGAAGCTTGTTTTCATTCATTCCATTCTCTGCACTCATTTGCAAGGACAAGGTTTAAACTAATACTAACACTGTCGTTTTAAGACGATCAATTGAATACACAAGTGCTGCATACACTGCTTGTATGGGGTCTTTCCTAAATTGAAAAAAACAAAAAAAATATGATGTAAACAGTACCAGAGTACTGGAGAATTACAGGGATGGAGAGATGACTCGATATTTGGTCTATCAGGATGATGTTACTATCTCATGGAGAGATGACTCAATATTTAGTCTATCAGGATGATGTTACTATCTCATAAAGAGATGAGTCAATATTTAGTCTATCATGATGATGTTACTATCTCATGGAGAGATGAGTCAATATTTAGTCTATCATGATGATGTTACTATCTCATGGAGAGATCAGTCAATATTTAGTCTATCATGATGATGTTACTATCTCATGGAGAGATTAGTCAATATTTAGTCTATCATGATGATGTTACTATCTTATTGAGAGATGAGTCAATATTTAGACTATCATGATGATGTTACTATCTCATGGAGAGATGAGTCAATATTTAGTCTATCATGATGATGTTACTATTTTATTGAGAGATGAGTCAATATTTAGACTATCATGATGATGTTACTATCTCATGGAGAGATGACTCAATATTTAGTCTATCATGATGATGTTACTATCTCATGGAGAGATGAGTCAATATTTAGTCTATCATGATGATGTTGCTATTTTATCATTTCTCTGCAGACTGAAGGAACTCTGGGATTTCCCCAAATATGGCTGCCCATTCAAGCGAGGATCTCGTTACTTCTACTTCTACAACACAGGGCTCCAGAACCAGAGGTAGGTTATTAAAATCATGGATGGTTTACTTGTTTCTTAACATTCTACCTCAGGATGCAAAATGTGTTTCTGAGGTATTCTGTTTTAACCAATTGGTACAAAGTTAATGCAAAGAAAACTAAAACACAAGCAGTTGTTACAATATGTACTTGTATGTCTTTTGCTTATTTTGGTGTTTTTCCTACAGTAACCTATCACCCTAACTGATATTATGATTCATGGAGACAAATCAATCTAAGAAGTGCACAGAGAATGTAACCAATGAATTGTGTTTTCTCTCCATTTTCTTTGCAATTGTGATGGACATATTTCTAAATTTTACTGTTATTATTAATTTCTTGCCCAATTAGGGTGCCCAACAAATAGAGCAAAAAGTACAAGAAGAAGATGCAAAATATGAAAAAAAGAAAAAGGATGAGGAAAAGGGAAAGAAGAAGAACTCGCATAGAGTTCGCATAGAAATAAAGAAGGAGAAGGAAAGAGGTGAAGAGGAAAAGATATACTCAGATTACATTCTCAGTTTCACTGTCATTGAACAGCTTTCTTTTTGGACCCTTTTTGTATTCAGTGTCATGTATGTGTGTCATGTATTCTTAGTTTCCCTGTCATGGAACAGCTTTCTGTTTGGGCCCTTTTTGTATTCAGTGTCATGTATGTGTGTCATGTATTCTTAGTTTCACTGTCATTGAACAGCTTTCTGTTTGGGCCCTTTTTGTATTCAGTGTCATGTATGTGCAAGACTCGCTTGATGCCGAGGCCCAGGTCTTCTTGGACCCAAACAAGCTCTCTGATGATGGCACTGTAGCCCTACGAGGGCGCTCTTTCTCTGATGATGGAGAATACTTTGCATATGGGCTCAGCAAGAGCGGCTCTGACTGGGTCACTATCAAGGTTAGTGTCAAAGCATAAGATGTATTTAAATGGTTTAAGTACAATTAATGGATTCACTCTTTGCAGGAACCCGGTAAAAAGTCACTCTTTTTGCACAAACCGCAAAGATATTACATAATTAAGAATCATTCTTTGCTTCAATATGTGTTTGTACTGTCCCCTTATGTATGCATGATGGATTTTGATCTGTATGTTTTAAGCTGAGCTGATGTATTGAGGAGATGAAAACATTTGAAATGAAGCAATCAGGGGTCATATTCTGTACACCATCTGTACATGCTGTGACTTGGGATACATGATTAAATAAAGATTTAAAGTGCAAGCAAATTACATAGTGTGGTTATTTCTGAAACTTTTGATCTTATTGCAGGCCATGAAGGTGCAAGGAGCGGAGAAGCTGCCAGATACTCTTGAGAGAGTCAAGTTCAGCAACATTGCCTGGACCCACGACAACAAGGGCTTCTTCTACAGTGTAAGTTCAACTTCTGCTAATGATGACTGAAACTGAATCCTCGATACAGATCAGTCTAATAATGCACTAATAATGGTTGATGATTGAAACTGAATCCTCGATACACATTAGTCTAATAATGCACTAATAATGGTTGATGATTGAAACTGAATTCCCGATACACATCAGTCTAATAATGCACTAATAAGCATGTAGGGCAAAGTTTTGAACACATTTTGAAAATGGTCAATTCAAACAGAGATTCCCGGACTCGGAGCTAAAGGCTGATGGGACAGAGACGTCAGCCAACATCAACCAGAAGCTCTACTACCATAGACTGGGAACTGACCAATCAGAGGACGTCATGTGCGCTGAGTTCCCGGACAATCCCAAGTGGATTATGTGAGTCATGTGACTTGCTCAGGAATGTGTGTGTGTTTTATTGTGTTTGTAAAAATTTGAATCCAAAGAGAAATGGGAGTATAGGATGTTAGAACCGTCCTTCAAGGAACATATGATATGAGTGTATGTGTGTGTGTGTGTGTGTGTGTTTGTGTGTGTGTGTGTGTGTTTGTGTGTGTGTGTGTGTGTGTGTGTGTGTGTGTGTGTGTGTGTGTGTGTGGGTGTGTGTGTGTGTGAGAATGATTGTGAATCCAATGGAAGTATAAATGAGTTAAAGTCTATTGAAAAGAACAATATCTCTTTCTGTATCTCTTGTGCGCTCTTCTCATGCACAGGTGTGTTTCAATGTGGCTGCATATATATATATGTATTTTTGACTTCATTTACTATTTTGAAGAGCTTTGTGCAAAAACGGTAAAAGAAAGTAAAACCAAAAAATACCTGAGATTCAAGCATTCTACTGAGTTTGTTTTATTATTTTTTACTTATGTTTGTCATCAACTAAGACTTTTGAAAGCTAATTTCTTTATCAGCGAAAAAATTAACTTTTTGACCACATTGGCCGATTTGGCCACAATTTGACATTGTGTCTCTGGGAATTTTTTGGGCTCTTTTAACATTTTCCAGGGCTCTTTTAAGCATTTCGGGGGCAAAATCACCCCGAGCCCCTGTTTTCCCCCCTGATATATATATACATGTATATATATATATATATATATATCATTGTGTGTCTGCGTGAAGTGCATCTGTATGGATTTGTTTGTACATGTGATGAAAAGAAACAAACTTAATTGGACTGAACTGCTTTTTGTCTTGCCTGTAGAGGTGCTGAGGTGAGTGACGATGGACGCTACTTTGTGCTGACCATCTCAGAGGGCTGTGACCCGGTCAACAGGCTCTACTACTGTGACAGCCAAACCCTCACTGAAGGCATCACAGGTATGTCAGCTGACCATCAACCAGAGTGGCTATATCAGCTTTCTTTACTTAGTCTGCATATATGCATGCTGGCTATGTCAGCTTTCTTTCCTTAGTCTGCATATATGCATGCTGGCTTTGCTCCATTCAGATACTGAGCAGCTGGATTCACTTTATACTTTAAATTTTATACACCTTCATCAATTAAGAGCAGAAAAGAAAGAAAATATTTTAGTGGATAAAATATGTCACAGGTGAAAGGTGATAAAATCTATGAGAAATTCCTCATCATGGTGATTATTAGAAATGATCCTTCTTTGATTCTTACAGGTGGCATGTTTTATTGCCATATTGGACCCCAAAGACACATTTTTATTCTGGATTATTAAACCACTGCATTGTATATATATAGTAAATACAGTTTTCCAAGGTTTTGATTGGTTACTGTACCACTTTTTCCCCAAACAACATTGCCACATTACCTTTTTAAGGACTGAGGTTGTATTTCTACTGCATTTCCTGTACTCGTTATGAATATATCATCCTTAAATTCATGAGCAACTGTTTTCATTATGAATGAGTAAATTACTTTCTGACTTCAAAAGTTACTGTTTCTGTTTTGTTCTGAAGGTGTTCTACCCTGGGTGAAGTTGATCGATAACTTTGATGCTGAGTATGAGTACATCACCAATGAGGGAACTCTCTTCACATTCAAGACCAATTTAAACGCACCCAAGTACAAGCTGATCAACATTGACTTCACCCAGCCAGAAATGGTAAGTCTGCTTGTAGCTTTGAGCCTGAACTTATTGAAGATGCTAAGATACGTGCTGTCTATCCACCTTAATCAGATGGCTTTAGATATGGGTGACTTTAGATATGGGTGACTTTAGATATGGATGACTTTAGATATTGGTGACTTTAGATATGGTAGTAGTGCAACATTGCCCTGAATCTTTTTAACTTCTGAAATATTTGTACCTCATTGCACTCCAGATATCACTATAAATTGGTCCCACTCCGCTTCTTCTCTGGAAATCCACTTTTCTTTTGGTTCCTAAACAGGTTGGAATGTACAAAAAAATGAATACAATATACATAAACATAACATTACAGACATAAACACCCACAAGGCTGGAACAACAATACATGCATTCACTTGTTTGCATAACATGAAGACATCTATTGATATGACTTTGTTTGCTTTGATAGGAGAAGTGGAAGGACCTGATTGTTGAGTCAGAGATGGATGTCTTGGAGTGGGCAGCCTGTGTCAACCAGACCAAACTGGTTCTCTGCTTCCTGCACGATGTCAAGGTAAGACGGATAACTCTTTATTGATGCATGCAGATCAGCCACCATATGTATGTGGTTTGGTGCTTCTGTCTCATCTTTTGATAGAAAGTCTTTTCATGTCAACGATGAATTGAATTAAAAGAATGTGACTTTGTGCACAAATTCGCCCAATTTTTGTTATATTTTTGGTGATATTCATATCATCTTTCTGATGTCTCTTTTAATTTGCAACACAACTGGAATAATTAGTTCATTGCTTTGCTCTGCAAATTGGTGCAACTCCCAATTTAACTTTTCTGTTATAATGTTTTTTTGAGTTATGATGGAATGAACGTTATGTTTCAGGAATGAAGAAGGAGGAGAGATAAGGAAGTCATAAAAGTGTACAGCACATGTGACATTCTTCTATTATACTATTTTCCTTCCATTACAGAACATTCTTCAAATGAACGAGCTGTCCAATGGTGAGAAAGTGACCACCTTTCCTCTGGACGTCGGGACTGTCACTGGATACTCCGGGCGCAAGAAGGACTCTGCGGTGAGTTAGACCTCTGAACACTGTCATCTTATATAAAATGTTGTAGATTGTATGAAATGATTGTAGACTGTAGGATTCAAGGATTCAAGTGACACATTTCTTAATAAATTTTGAAATTGAACCATAATTATAAATACACAAGACAGCAAAGAATTCAATAAGAAGCTCTACAATGTTGCACTGAAAAATTGTTTTATATAAAATGACCATTGTTATGAAAACAGATATCACCATTGCCAAATACCTTCTGCTTGGTCGAATTCAACACAGATGTTTGTAGCAGTTTTATGTTGGAACCATAGTTTTGGTCCTTCCCCAAAATTCAAACTCTGTATGCCTCATTGGGAAGAAAGACTACATGTTATATAGTAGCGTTATCATTCATATGAGCCATAAGATATATATTTTTTCGTTAACAGATTTTCTACCAGTTCACATCATTCCTGACTCCTGGGATCATCTTTCACTGTGACCTCAGTGCCACGACCTTTGAACCTACCGTCTTCAGACAGATTGAGGTCAAAGGGTTTGACCCCAGTGCCTTTGAGACAGAGCAAGTCTTCTACAGCAGCAAAGATGGCACCAAGATACCCATGTTCATCGTCCACAAGAAGGTATCGTTGCACTCTATGTTTCCAGGTTGTCTGTCCTTCTGTCCTTGCGTCCATCGGTCCCCACACATTTACAAAATATCTGAAGAATCATTAGATTGTTGTACATATGGAATTCGTAGAAACAAATGAATAAACTGTTGATTTATTGTTGCCTCGTGCAACACGCCAGTGATGAGGAACTAGTTTAGCTATGTTTTCACCTTCAAACTTATATCAAGCTCTCCGGCCCCCTACCACTACCCCTACCCAAACTGTATGAAACAAAGCTTCTTTAGTGTGACAGTGCAATTAACATTCAATACTTGTGTCAAATTGCTGTAGTTTGTATCTGCCTGTTTGAAGTGTTTTCAAAATACATATTTGTTGAGAAAATGGAAATAGAACCAATATAATGGTGGTTCATCATTGCTTCAAGTGTTCCCCTACCTTGCAACAAGTAATCTACATATTTGTCTGCCCTCCTCCTCCCCTCCTCCTATCCTCCTCCCTCCTCTTTCCTTCTCCCCAGGGATTAGAGAAGACAGGCGCCCATCCTGTCCTGCTGTATGGCTACGGAGGATTCAATATCTCCATCACTCCCAGCTTCAGTGTCTCACGCCTAGTCTTCATCCAGCACCTTGGAGGCATTCTTGCGGTGCCAAATATACGAGGGGGAGGGTGAGTTGACCTTTTCATCAATAAGTTCAATCAATGAAACTTTTCATTTATACATGTAATTCTTATACTTGGTCATGCAATGTTATTGGGAGAGGTTTGTATATCTTTAATCTCATGTCATGTGTTGTTTCACTTGGGAGTTTGAATTGTAGAGCAGTTTTATTCTAGTTGAGACATTGGGCTCAATGGCTATTGCAAGTTCACTCCATGAGTCACAAGAGACAGCAGAGATAAGTAAGACATGTACATGGGACTCTCTTAGATGAATGGAAACCTTCAAGGCTGATGATGACACTTCAAAATTCCAAACTGATATAAAACTTGTCAAATTGCGTTTAAATCTCATCAAATTCTCTGCCCTATTTCAATAATTTGTAAATATAAAGAAATATTTTTCACGTTTTACTCTCCTGAAGATTGATGTGAATACTTGCAGCATGTCAGCTTGACATGTCATGACAAAAATCTGATTTCTTTAAAAGAGTATTGCCAACTGAAAGTCGAAATACTGATTTGAAATGGCACTGATCATGAGTGACTTAACAAACAAAAAACCTTCAGGTCTGGAGATGACACCTTGCACAACATCCACATGCCTAATGTTGTTTTGCAAGTAGTATAATAGGTCTGTGGTATAATCAAAATAAATACAATATAGCATATAAACTTATAGTACATTCTTCTGTTGTCTTGCAGGGAGTATGGTGAAACATGGCACAAGGGAGGTATGTTGGCCAACAAGCAGAACGTCTTTGATGACTTCCAATGGGCAGCCAAGTATCTGGTGGATAACAAGTATACCTCACATGAGAAGTAAGTACTGAACAAAGAATCCTCCTCGGTAGACATCAAAAGCTAGTACTCACCTTCATTATTTTCAAGTGAATGTAAATTGTAGATAACAAATATACCTCGCAGCAAAAGGAAGTGCTCCAGACCAAAGTATTGTTTTCAAGTATCTGGTAGACAACTATTTTACCTAACATCAAACTTTAGTACTGACCCAATCATATCTTTCAAAGTATCTCATATACAACAAGTGAACCTTTCATCAAACGTTAGCACTCTTGACCTAATAATGACTTTTTTTTTAAGACAATGAGTGTACCTTCATGTCTAAATTGATGTGGATGTCCAAAAAGTGTTATGTTCTTATGATGCAAAAGTCACAAAATAGAAACAAGTTGGATTCCTACATTGAGTATCAAGTGCCTTGGGCTTTGTTGGAGAAGTGTGGTACATGTAATAAGTCAGTAAGTAAGAATGAAGGCTCTGAGCTGCTCCTGTCTTATCTTTGTGCTTCCTTCAGGATTGCAATAAACGGTGGTTCCAATGGAGGTCTGCTGGTAGGAGCGTGCAGTAACCAGGCACCAAGTCTCTTTGGCTGTGTCATCTGCCAAGTCGGGTAAGTCATCATAGTGCAGCATTTCCACTACTGTCTATGCCGTCTTTCTGCCATGTAGATATTCTCATGAATTCCTAGAGCTGTCAAGCCTCCCTGAAAATGAACCAATATTACTGCATTAGATTTCATCACATCACCCAATATCCCTAATTATTAAAAGATAAGTGTCATTAAGTTGTATGCGTTTGATAGGATCTCATTTGATTTCAATGATTTTATCGATTTTATCAATCAATTTAATCAATGCTTTCAATTCGGGATCCTCCCATGAATTATTACATTGAAATACATATATGTGTTATTACTCTCCACTGTAATTGAATTGCTCTTAAATGTTCAATACATTTTGTATTTTTGTCAAACAGAATCAGAATGGAGTAGGAAGTCCACTCTGGAACTATTAAATCCCGCACACATCAGAAATGATTGGCCCAAAATGGTTGCCTGTGTCACCAGCTAAGGGCACTTACAGAAGAAGAATATATTTGATTGTTCAAGAGAAATAAATGATGCATGATGCATGATGTCTGTATGTATGGAAAACCACATGGAATTAACTCTTGAATGTTTGTTACATTTCACCTAAACTTGGTTTCGTGCTTGTAACGGCAGTGTGATGGACATGCTCAAGTTCCACAAGTTCACCATCGGCCACGCCTGGACCACGGACTTTGGCTGTGCGGACAAGAAGGAGGAGTTTGAATGGCTCATCAAGTAAGCACAATCGCACATATTTTGTAATTAAAGGGTTACTAAATTAGAAAAATAAGTTCTCACTAATCTATGTAAAATTATCCACTAAAAACGAATTTCACATTCGTTTGCCGCACTAAAGCCTCATTTTAACAAAAATTTGAAAAAATGCATGCCTCCAGTGATGTCAGAGAAATCAAAATGCCATAAATGCCAATGGCGTGAATAAAATATTTTATTCACGCCGTTCAAACAATAAGTTACCAATGGGAACCCCAAGGTTTGTCCGAGTAGCAACAACTAATAGATTCAAAGTGCATTCCATCCATTGCATCTGAATGACAAGATACAGGTGAATGCAATAACATGTTACTATGCAGTTAAGGGAAAGGTTGCAAATACATTACGAAAATGATCCATTGTTAACTTCCGTACAATCGATGGCATTTTGCCTTCTCTGACGTCACTGGAGGCATGCGTTTCTTCAAATTTAAACTTTATTGTGGCACACAAATGTGAAATTCATTTTTAGTGGATAATTTTACATAGATCAGTGGTAACTTATTTTTCTCATTTAGTAACCCTTTAAATAATGTGATTATGATTGGTAGGATATGGTGGAGAACTTCACTGTATATTTCCCAGAAATTTTATATGAAATCTATTTTTCGCAAATTATTTTATTGTATCTAGGTGTTTACCTGGTCTATCATCACAATGCAGCTGTATGGCTGCGAAGATGATTTTGATAGCCCTGAATTGAATTGAATCATATGTAATATTGCCTTCTTTGTTATGTTGAAATGCATGTACAGTGGTCCCCTTATTTCCTTCTCATTCTCAATCTACCATCAGGTATTCTCCCCTCCACAACATCCAACGACCGGAGGGCGACGCCCAGTTTCCCAGCGTGCTCCTGCTGACCGGTGACCATGACGACCGCGTCTCTCCGCTCCACTCCCTGAAGTACATCGCGACCCTGCAGGAGGTCGTAGGGTCGGCAGACACACAGAGGAACCCACTCATGATTAGGATAGATACCAAGTCTGGGCATGGCTTCGGCAAGCCGACGGAGAAAGTGGTGAGCACATTGATGGCTGGAGGGATGAAAGGATGGAGGAATTTGGGTGGAGGTTGGATGAATAGATGGAAGGATGGGTGGGTGAGTAGGTGGATAGATTGATTGTGTGGGTGATTGTGTGGATGGATAGGTCAATATACAAATGATGCACAGGTTTGAGTGGTCAGTAGGAATTGTGTACACAAGGTAGCTCTGAATTGCCTGAACCCACGAGGCGAAGCTGAGTGGGTTTCGGGCAAAATTCAGAGCTACCGTGTGTACACAATCCTGACCCACAAAATAAACCCGTTCATCATCTGATTTATAGAATGGGCCCCAAAATCTGATAAAAAAGGGAAAAATCTCTGACATCACTGGATGCGTGCGTTTTTTCAAATTCAAAATGATATTTATTGCGGCAAACAAATGTGAAATTTGTTTTTAGTGGATAATATTACATAGATTAATGGGAACTTATTTTTCAAATTAAGTAGCCCTTTAATCAGTGAGACATACACTTCAGTCAATGTATCAGTTTGCTATTCAAGCGTTAACACATTCTCATTTCAATGTTCCTTATTTGTATATTTCTGTTTCAGATTGAGGAATACTCTGATATCTATGCCTTCATCGCGGCTGCTCTCAAGACAGATTGGATTGCCTAAACCAACATGGCTGGCTCACAGTGTCACCCTCATTATCTCTCTCTCCAACATGTGCTTTATTGATCCATGGATCCACTCCAAACCTCCACCCAGGG
>OZ022594.1:2973249-2980749 GCA_963669155.1 Arbacia lixula | reverse complement strand
TCCTCTAGTCTTCCTTGGCTGACCTTTGTCCCCTCTCCGGTCTCTCAGTCTCTCTGGAAATGAATAATATTACATTCACATTTATCAAGAAGCTATGTATAGAAAATAAGTTTGTATAATTACAGTGCTGTCTTGTAAGTCAATCCCTTGGGCTCTGAATAAGACTACCTTGTAAATGTAAATAAAAGTAATCGGCACCCCTCCCTCCCCTCTCCCCCTCCTCTCCCCTCCTCTCTCTCTCTCTCTCTCTCTCTCTCTCTCTCTCTCTCTCTCTCTCTCTCTCTCTCCCTATCTCTCCCTCTCTCCCATATATAATACACACAAACACACAACAACACAAACATATTAAGCCACCTATTAAGCCAACTGTCTCTCTCTGGAAAGGATTTCAGCCCTGTGATATACCTAGCAGGCTGTAGAACAGTAGTGAGGCATGAACCTATGAGAACACTGGGGGAAAGAGGGAAGAAAACCGACCCTCCCACAGGCCGAGCTTGCATGGTTCACCGACAAATATGCAGCCGGATGCGATCGAGCTTTCCTGCAAATCCCGTTACAACGATTACATTTAGTTCACAGACCTTACTATGCTGGTAGAAGGAACCGCTTTCCTCTACCCCCCCCCCCCCCCACCCCCACCCCATCCCACCCCACCTCCAACTGCAACAACAATGACGTAACTAAACATTTCTAGTATGCTCAGATCCAAATAGTATAGGTTTATGATAACGAATCTTTTACAGATTTCATGACTCTGTATAAAGTTGCGGTACCCTCCTGTTATACACATGTAACATTTGTTCATGATCAGTTGACATAATTCCCATAGATCTGAGTCTCGCACGCAAAGGGTTGAGACATAAGAGACTTTGTAGCCATACGATATTCGTATATGATTTCCCCGCGTGTGAATGCTCGATATGGGGCGCCACACATGGTCACGTGCATCACATCTTACTCTCCTCCACCCCGCCCTAAACATCAGTCCTCATAATCCCGCAGACAAGTGTGGCTGTCATTATGGTAATTGCCCGGAAAATATATCTTGTTTACCCCGAATCATTGTAATTCGTCTCAGTAAACTTTGTATGCGTATGTAACCAAAGTGCAATAAAATACCAAGCGGGCATTGTCTTGCAACCCGTGGAAACTAGACAATGGTCTGTCGATACCGTGATGTGATAACCCGATCTCCATCATTGTTTGTGAAGCAAAGAAAATGATGGCAGTGGATATCCGAGAAAGTTGATGTAACAGGAGAATTAAAATCGCTGATCATGCTGAGAAACACGAGGAAATGATCGTGTGAGAGTGATCACAAACAAAACCAACGGGTTTACTTTCCTGTGCTGACACCGGACATCACAGAAGCATTGTAAGGGAGTTATCGCTTTCTTCATCAGGTAAATGATGATTGACTGTGTCCGTGTTCATCTGCTATTATTATTTTACTTTATCTTATCCTTTTGGCATAGAGTCGGTTTTGTTCTTGTACGTTTCATATCCACTTTAGTTATTTTCGTTGTTATTGTTGTACTTAATCACATCCTTCTTGTATTCACTCGTTGTTGTAGTTGTCACTGTTCCGTATTTTGGGGGACAAATTATAGTCACTACTTTTTCAAAAGTTGTGTGAACACCTTTGGTCACATCCTTCGGGACCCTCCCTACCCCCCCCCCCCCCCACCTACCACACACACACATACACACATACACGCATACACACACACGCACAAACACACATACACATACACAAACACATACACACACATACACACATACACATACATGTACACACATACACACATACATACAGATACATACACACGCATACACACACATACACACACACATACACACACACGCACACGCACACGCACACACATATACACACATACACACATACACACACACAAACACACGCGCTCACCCACATACGTACATACTTGTTTGGGCGTTTCAGGTAAGTGATCATGTCCCCCGTCCTTCGACCAGGCGACGGGCAGGCACCTGCAATTCGCCTGATTGAAGCAGCTTCGATGTCATTCAGCCTCACTCAGGCGTGCGATTGCACGGTCGATAACAAAACCCCTGCTTTTAAAGGCGAATAAATCCCTATACATTTTCATACAAACAGAAAAAGTAGAACAACACATTAACAAAAGTCAGAGAAAACATATCATAATACGTTTTACACACATACCTGTATGAAATAAAATTATCTCGTCGTCAAAAACAGGAAAAGAGCAATATATGTAATCATATTGTACACAATTATGGGAGAGCATCTCACGCGTGACGTCACAAAATTGAAATTTCAAAAGATTAGACCTTTTCTTCTCCTTTGGCGGTGTTTCTTTCATGTTTCTGCTTTTATTCAAACAAATGATTTCAGGGTGATCTATCCCTTTAAATTCCATATCAGGCGTCTCAATTTGACATTTTCAAAGAATACTTCTTTAATCTCCACATCAGACTTCTTTATCAATGTCATCTGACATTTGGAATACTGGCAAATCGATGAACGTTATTATCTGGGCCGCGAAGTAATTTCCTGGTCGTAATAATTATAGGGATTAAAGACGGCGCGGTGAATTAAGTTTGATTAAGTGAATACTTGAGGGAAAATGAAAGTTAGTGGATCAATTTTGGACGGAGTTGCCTTGAAAGGGTGGGCATGTGGCCAACGAGTTACACTTAACACACTAACACTCACCGCACAAAAGGGATTAGAAGCTTGCTGGCCGATATCACGACGTCAAAAGAATGTAATTAAGTCGCAATCGATGGTATAATCCTTCTAATACGATTGCTGGTAATAGATAAATTAAATTCCACTCGGCACTAAGAAAGAGGCAGACATTTGTATTGTTCGGAAAGAGATAATGAAGATGAGTAATGACAATGTGACACGTTTCTCGTCTCCTCGTTGTGCCCTCCATCTCAGTACCATGGGAACATGGCATGTATAATAAGTCAATGGGCTTCCTTGGCTTGGTATGGGAGGGTCAGTCAGCGTGGAAATTATAGAAAGTGCTTGTCGCTTGGAGGACCACTCCTACAATTCCAATGGTCAAATCCCTCTTATTGCCTTCTTCCTTCTGATTGTCTCCTGAACAATGGAGGCCGAATTGATCGACTTTAATCAATTACCCTGAACACGAGACACCATTGACCCGTAATTCTCTGTTGGCTAAACAATACACGAAGCTTGAAAGCTTACCTGCATATTTTTTTCTCTTCTTTTGCTTCTTTTCTTTCATCGCCTTCGTTAAGTTGGTGTCCCGTCGTTAGATCGACAAAGGAGAAAATGGGTGCCCTCGATTTTCCTGTACTGTACTTGCGTTTCTTGCTCTATCATTTTTTTTTAGCATGCTTACTGTAATCTTATTTGTTTCCTGGATAACAAGGATAAAAGAGGTAAGAGAGAGAGGGAGAGAGAGAGAGAGAAAGAATGAGAGAGAGAGAGAGAGAGAGAGAGAGAGAGAGAGAGAGAAAGAGAGAGAGAGAGAGAGAGAGGGAGAGAGAGAGAAAGAGAGAGAGAGAGAGAGAGAGGGAGAGAGAGAGAAAGAGAGAGAGAGATAGAGAAAGAAAGAGAGAGAGAGAAAGAGAGAGAGAAAGAGAGAGAGAGGGAGAGAGAGAGAGAAAGAGAGAGAGAGATAGAGAAAGAGCGAGAGAGAGATGCCATTAATGCACGTTTGCACAAGGCAGACCATACAATTCTTATCACACATGGCAGCCCCGTCTTATAAAGAGGTAAGATCGATCTGATTTGATCGCAAGTCCAATCCCATATCTCTAATCTACAGAGTTACGATTGATATCATTCCCAAGTCAAGTTGCACTCAATTGTAAATCTCTACACGTCAGGACCCTGGATTACAAAAACGATTAAAATGATTATCTGTTATCAGAACTTATGTCGTTTCGTTAACGTATGGATCTCACTAAGCAATAGTAGGGCCCATGGTTATCATGGTTTATTGAGAAGACGTCACGTCTGTCCGACTCGAGGTGACACCCCGCGGGGCATGCTGGGTATGTTGGGACGGGGAGGTGATGCAAGGGAAGGAAATGAGCAGGTAATGGATTTTCCTACCAGGCCTGCAGGCATGCAAAGGGCATCGTGCGTCGCTCGCTAGAGCTTCTCTATCCTCCGCTCTCACTGTTATTGCCTTTGTCTCTCATATGTTATCTGTCCATATATCTATCTATTTGTCTATATTTATGTAATGTTTATCTATCAAATTATGTCTATCTATATGTGTAGCGGCAGATTTGTCACATTTTGTTGGTAATGAGTGAAATCACTATTTTCTGTCATCATACTGATATACAGTGTACATGTATATAGAGTGGAAGTGGGGTTCATAATAAATGCACACCCAATACCCCAAAACGAAAGTCCAGTAGCAACTTGTAAACAACTTAACAAAGAGACCACTTGACTTCCAACTAAAACTCCGCACTCTCACTGCCTTGGTATGCTGAGTCATAGATAAGAGAGAAAAGTTCTTTGTGTGATGCGCACCCAGAGGAGTAGCCCTGCCCAAATTATATACACTGGTCAAGCACAAACAAAATTCACTTTCTCTTTAGACGAAGGAGGAGAGAAGTCACAAATTTTGGTACATTTTCAGCTGTAGTAGCTATAGTTGGAAATCAATGCAGGAACGGGTTCAAAACAGTTGGTGAGTTCAATTTATCTTCTTTATACAGTATTATATTGTAGGAATTGCCTTATTGCAGTAGAATATGAAGTTGTGGAGTAGAAAGATGTAATCTCATACAAGAGAGAGAGAGAGAGAGATAGATGAAGATTGTCATTTACAATGTAAGGTTTATCTTACCTTTGCTATATGAGAGAGGTTTATACAGTTATTCTTCGATATATTCAACATATTGTATCATGTAGTATTTGATCAAGTATATTAAGCAGTACATATTGCGTTTAGAATACAAGAGTAGATGTTAAGGAAAGATTTATTATACTGGAATGCCAGAGTGACATCTCATGGTTGAAACAATTCGCTTAGAGTGTAGTATGTTCAGTTCAAGGAACAGATTGATCACTATAGAGTCAATTGTTTGAGATTAAGTTATTCATCATCTTTATAATCATTAACCATGGAGCATTCTTGCAGGAATAATTGTTGCACATAAAAAAGGGAAATATTTGTGTTAATTCAACTTAAGTTAATTCAAGTTTGTCAATTAACCTAGAAGTAATAACTCGTTCAATATTGTAGTTTCAACTCAAATATTAGTTATTCATGTAGCATGACATGTTACTCAATTGTTGTGATATGTTCGCATATTAATTATTGTATTATATCATTTTGGTTTCAGTTAAACCACATGGTTGTCACACACACACGCTTGTGACACACACAACCTGTTCTTCACACACATGTCCAGTGTAGCACTGGAATAAGATCGCTCATCGGGGTCAACGGAGCGTTGACTTGAATAAAGGACAACATAAATGCATTTTGGACTGATTTGCGTCGTTTGTCATCTATAGACTGAGCGAAGTGAAGTGTGCGTTTAGCATTGCAATTGAACCATCTAATGTAGAAGCTACATTAAGTATATCTTTCTACCTATCTACCTATCTGTCTATATATATATTTATATACATTATCTATATTCATAATGTCTACATATCTGACTATCTATTTTTCGATCTATTAAGAAATTATATCTATCTCTATATTCATAATTTTTATGTCTACATATTATCTACTTGTCCACTACGTGTATTTCCATCTTTCTCCTTGTTTTGAAGGAGCGAATATATGACGGGAATGTATTTATGGCACGCACACGAGAAATAATGAACTTTCTGGATGAATAGTCCTGCAAACCAATCACGACGGGCGATGCTGTTAACGGCTATCAAGGATTTATGGCATTATACCCACTGACCGTACTCAAGTCAGTTTGTGTGTATGACTTCACAATGGACTGAAGAGTGCAAACGTGCGTTGCATGGTGTGTTAGACGTGTTAGAAGGAGGATAACAGCCTATTAGTAGACATGCATTGCCCGATCTATATCACACTCCCCCTTCACTCATGATTATATCCCATCGTTCCTAGCAACTACTTCCGCTTACATGTAACCACTACATGTGAATACACTATCCTTCGTCGCATTCAGATCATTTTTTAATTCACGATACAATAATTTGTAGAAGGTTTTATCGGTTGTTCGGGTACTTCAACTGGAAAAGGAAAATGTTTTGGGGAGCAGTATATCAAATGAATAATTGCTGGTACATGAAGTTGTAAACATGCACGATTTTCAATGTGGATCCAGTCATGGAAACCCTTTCTCGATTCAGTTTGTATAAATAGAGGGCAATCATCCAGATCACTGAGTAAGTTAATCTTTAATCATGTGTCAATTAAGTCGGGATTTAAAGCCTCTTCAGTATCTCTGTTAAATGCGTTTCTTTGAAGCCAGACCAATTAAAAAGCGATTTAAGGTAAGCCGATGGCGGAACACATTCTTAGCCGATTTTAAAGCACGCATTTCCGTTACCTCAAGGCTTCATGAATGCTTAAAATGGCGGTATTCCATTAAATGTAATCAGGTAATGACAAATTCGGAGCTTATTCCATGCTTTGGATAACCGATGGTCACACAATGATTATGCCTTCGAGTGAAAGACACATCGTTGAAGCGAAACGTATTGGTAAAATCAATTAACCATACAGCCTAAGAAATGAAAAACCCTCTCCTTTCCGAAGAACGTGTTGAATTGCAGGGATACATTACAATAGTGTTAGAGATATATACAGTTTAATGGGTGACTCTCAAAGATATGATGAGAATGACTCACATACAATATATGAGATTGGAAATTATATCGTTTATCGTCTCCCTAAGATATGAAATTGCTGTGATTTCTTCAGGTTAACATCCTCTCCCACCCGACCCCATCCGGCTTGTATGGTGTCATAATGATAGGGGCGTGATGATGGTGGTGATGATGATGATGATGGTGATAATGATGATGGTGATGGTGATGATGATGGTGATGATGATGATGATGGTGACGACGATGATGATGATGACGATGATGATGATGGAGACGCCATTTGAGCTACGATCATGATGATGGTGATGATGGTGATGATGATGATAATGATGATGATGATGATGATGATGATGATGATGATGATAGTGATGATGATGATGATGATGATGATAATGATGATGATGGAGACGCCTTGCAAGCTATGATCATGATGATGGTGGTGATAAAGATGAAGCCGAAGATGACGGGGTGAAGTGATGGTTCAGCTTTGATGATGGTGATGGTGATGGTGATGGTTGTCATAACGTGATGGTTGTCATGACGATGAACATGATGAAGATGGTGGTAATTACAAGTGGTGATGGATTTCTCTCTATCTCCATAATTACGATTGAATGGCGGAGGAGAACATTAATTTTGTTTAATGTCTATCATCCATGCAATATGGATTAGCA
>OZ022594.1:2945749-2968249 GCA_963669155.1 Arbacia lixula | reverse complement strand
AGGTTATAACATGATGCTAGCTATTCCTTCCTTTCTCAATCGCTATTAGCGGATTAGCGATTAACTCGTCTAGCCACGGATTGTAAGTATTGACTTTAAACAGCCAGGGTTTGACTTCTTTAGTGGTGTGAGTCTTTGATATCAGGGGTATGCCGACAAAATATAGTTTATTGGCTCATTAATCACAAGGTAAAATGGATGACACATTTTTGCATGTTCTGTGTACGGCTTCAAAATAATGTCGGGCTTCTTTTTAATGCGCTTTCCTTGTAATGCTTACAACTCACTTACACACGCTAAATAAACGTCGTTAATGCGATGACATAAAATGTTAAATACCCCCCTCTCCCTGTCGCTCTTTTTCTCTCTCTCTCTCTCTCTCCCTTTCTTAATTTCTAATATCAAGAAATGACGTGTATCAAGGGAATTGCAGAATGGAGTGGGAAATCAACCTTAGAGCTCATCAAATACGCACAGAACAGACATGATTGGCACATAATGGTCGCCTATGCCATGTATGTCACAAGATATAACGACACTAGAATAAGAAGATCATCCCGTCTGTCTGCACTGATATTTAATCTCAGATACAAGCGCTCATCATTCACAGACACGATCGAACTGTGAAAATTAAATGAGTTCACCCACATGCAACCCGCCGGAGGTACATTTCTTGTATTTATTAATAGAGGGCGGGCATTTGTGGCTTCTCCAATTTGCCCCGAGGTCTGCATGCATATCTGAGAGTGAAGTTCATATCACGTGCACAGCGCGCGCAATGTGCGCTCGTCTGTGCGATTACATTACACAGTCTGAAAAGAATCTGGCGTCTTTCGACTGACTGTGTTTAGTTGGTCGTTTGCGAAGTGGCAGTGCAGACGTATTTGTGTATGTGTGTGCGTTATCTCACGGTGTCTTGTACCCCAGGATCAGCAAAGCCAGGCATGCCGATAATGGATTAATTGCGATCTGGAATGTGGCACCCCTGTTGGAATTATTGCTATGTTGAGGTAAGTTTTGTGATTTTTGATTGGTCGAATTTTACTTTTGCGAGGAGCAATGATTGCCAGCATAGCGTAAGTCCTCTTTTGCGAGGATAGCTGCATTTTTTCAATTAATAATTCACGATGTATCACTATAACTTTAATTGTTTTGTTTGCACGAGCTTGATTAAATTTGAACGATAGTCATGACATGGCATGGTATCGCGTCATGTTGTTTTTTTTTAACTGAACGATTATTATTGTTGTTGTTGTTGTTAAGCTCTTCGTATAAGGAGGCCCAGAATCAACAGAAAGAGCGCAATATGCCTAACTTACCAGGATCCAATTGGCTTCACGAACTCGCTTTAGTTCCGCCTCTGTTGCCTTTTGACACAGAAACAGGCGACCCGACTTTCGCTCCGGGCTTTATTTCATCAAAGATTATATACAGTACATGTACTTAACTTTAGGGTTTAGTGCAGATTTATAGGGTTTATAACGAGGATTAACATTGGTTAGGGTTAAGTAGAGAGTTTGGTCCTGAGTTTCAATCAGGTGTTGGTAGAGATGGATTATTCATAGCAGAACCGTTTTGTCGTCACCCCATGTCCTATTCTACTTCATTTTTTTTTAAAGGATTATTCATTTTTTAATTTAGTTTATTCACCCAGGGTAACCTTGTCGGTGACTGAACCATCATTCTTCCCAACGTCCCTGCTTGACACCAAGCAATAGTACACCATAAATACAAACATTAATTACATCGCTAACACGGCAGATACTTTATTGGTACAATTGACAATAAACTACTATGAAGAACTAAACACAGAAAAAGCATGACAAAATAATATAAAAACGATAACATCAGGGAGAGCAGAGAAGATCCGGACCCTTGACGAAAGCAAACCGATTGATGAACAGGCAAACTCCTACAATCATCGTTGGATTAAAGTAAAGTAAAGTAAAGCAAAACGATTGCACTATGATAACCGGTCCAGTACTCTTGACCACTACCATCCGTCCCTCCCGACAGCAACAAGATAATTATAGCAAAGAGAGAGAGAGAGAGAGAGAGAGAGAGAGAAATAATGTGTGTGTATGTGTGTGTGTGTGTGTGTGTGTGTGTGTGTGTGTGAGGGGGAGGGGGGGGGGGTCATTTTATCCCATTTTCCAGTTCCCGTTCCTCTCCACCCAGATCGCACTGGCGAACCACGGGGTAACATTGCGGAAGTTATTGATGCCTCGATCACTGAATTAATTTGTATCAAGAAAATAAATGTTTGTTTACGAAAGAAAAAGTTCATGGAACCACGGATTGTGGTAAGGTGGTAAATAGAACAGTTTTCAGACAATGGCGGGGCCACCATCAATCACAACACGAGCATTCAAGTAAATAAATCTCGTCAAAGTTGTGAAATTGTGGTAATGCTGAATGTCGCATGTTTGTTCACTTTGTAGCAGTAATCCCCAATTTAAAGTGAGAAAACCACTTCCCCATGCCCACTGTTGATCTTATGGATTTGACCCAAATGTTGTGTATGATTTGTAAATCAAAGCTTGAGGCTAGACTTCCGCGTGTATTATTCAGTGAAATATTTATCGGGTGTGTTGTGCTTAGTGTATAGTATGGTATGATTTCTATTGACATGATAAAAATGTGCTGATAAACAAACCAGAAATTGATGTCGAATTCAGGTATCAGGTTCAACTGACACTTTTCCATACACTATGATGTGTTTTGACTTCATACAAGGTAACTCGATATTAAATGATATGATATATACATTGTGAGACAAAATACAGGTGAAAGACAACACTTGTTTTTGTTAGCCTTACGGATAAGTTCCTAAAAAGTAAGCGAAGTTTGTATTTTGATTATTGTAAATTAAGTGAAATTAGAATGATTATATAAATTTGTCTATAATAATATCCTTGGATGGCGCGTGTGCATTTCTGGGATGGGGTGCAGCAAAGAGAAGGGAAACTTGGGGGTGGGGGTGGGGGGTGGGGGGTATGCGTGAGGGCAGGGGGGAGAACTCCTTTGTAGGAAATGGGAATGGGTGGAAGTTTATGATTGAGCTATGACTAGGGTATGTGTGCGTCTGTGTGTGTTTGTGCAAGATGTGGTGCTCCTTATACCTAGGAATGATTGTGCGCATATTTCCAAAACATGGATATCTAAAAGACTGACAGAAATAGTCGTTGCTTCTGAGGCTGTATCTTAAATCCCGGTAATCTTCTTATATATTATACGGATCTCCTCCGTGACGGCCTCCAAACGTGCAAACCAGATTAAAACTGATTAATTGTATTTCCATCAGAGTCCCTTCTCCAGCTATGTTTCAGGAGACCTTGTCTGTGGCTGGTGATTGGTTGGTTCTCCTTGCACACACAATGATGGAGAGTTAATGTGATTAATGATTTGTTTTGGGTTTTGGTGGATCTGCGCTTTTAGTTCAGAGAAATAAGTGGCGAAATTACCTTATTTAAGCCGCCCAATGCTGACGGAAAACAATATTATGTCACATAAGTTCGTATATTATTTTTTGATGGTGATAGTGTGGGGTGGTATTCTAAAAGAAAATTAGCTAAGTCAGTAGGAAATCTGAAAACTGTGTGCAAAAAGTGTGCAAATAGGCCACTCACAGTTGAAGATCGTCGAAGATTCTAGCAGCCACTTTGATTCAAATCACCCTGTTTGTTGTTGCTCTATCTAATCAAGGTTCAATGGAGTGCGTAGGACAGGATAAGGGTGGGGGGGGGGGGGTGGTCTTTAATAACAGGCTAGGCTTTTCAGAACTTACTGCTCATATCTTCAGTGTAAACAACTGGACTTTAATCGAGAAGGAAAACGTCTCTAGACCACGTCAATCACATGAACGCCCACATAAGCACGGCTGCCCCCCCCCCCCGGCACATGCACACACAAATAGCTTATCCACTATAGTGATCATCGTTATATGAATCATTGGGCCACACCGTGTTCATTCTTCTCTTACATCGATAAGGACAAGCAACCAATCGATCTTTGTTGCGTGGGGTTTGAAGGTTTGAAGGGAAGTGTAGGGCAGATATTAAAAAATTCCTTTTTTTGGCTTGAGTCCTACGATTATCTTTGGAGTGATAATGATGTACGCAATCATTGTGGCGCATCTGTGACGCAGTGATCCCACCTCGCTCATCATCCACGTGATCACCTAGAGTGAGAACGGTGCCAGCCCCAAGCAAGCCTTGTACAGACGGACGGCTTAATGAAGATCACCTGATACTTAAAACGAGGCGCCCCCTCCTCTCCCTACTCGCTCCAACCCCGATCTTGTAATAGGCGGTAACCTTTCGGGGAGAGCCACACGATTCGATTATGGCCCCAGTGCGTGGAGTAAACGTGCACGCAGGTGATTTCTCAAGAGAGACAGAGGGAAAGAGAGAAAGAGAGAGAGAGAGAGAGAGAGAGAGGGAGAGAGAGAGAGAGAGGGAGAGAGAGAGAGAGAGAGAGAGAGGGAGAGAGAGAGAGAAAGAGAGAGAGGGAGGGAGAGAGAGAGAGAGAGAGAGAGAGAGAGAACGGGGAGGGGCGGAGACATTTATGTTTAGAATCGTCATGATAGTGGGACATGTGGAAACCAATGTATGCGACCAGAGATCACTTCCACATCCCTGATTTTTAACGGAGCTTCCTTTTAAGTGTGATCTCATGTAATAGCACACAAAACCATGCGGTACATGCTGTGGATGATAGTGAGCATAAATATAGCACATATTAATGAGATGTTGTCGTAAAGTGTTTTACAAGCATTCCATAATTGATGTAAGACAAGAATGAACCTTGCGTCCACCAGTTGGTTCATTATACTACCTTGACTATGATGATGTGCATTACAGTAAGCTCTTCAATAGACTCTGCTTTACTCTCTCATTACCACTTGTATCAGATGTATAGGAGGTCAATGGGTCTTTTAAGGCTTGGTACTGTAAAGAGTTAAGAATTAATGAAATCATTAATCGGTCACGATGGCTTCGCGATGGAGCATACATAGATGGAAGACACGTTGCGCCAAGTTCTATCATGTACGCAGGAACCACTTGTTCAGCGCTCAGAGAGGATGTGTAAATTGAAACAATATCGGAGGAAATTAAGAAAAATGGCGTGGTGGTCAATCGGTGGCGGAGTCGTTTGGGCTAATGCTCTCGGAGGTGGAGGTAGTGACTGATGTGCGACCTGTTTGTAAAGATGCGCCTGTCTGCAGAGTCAATTTAAAGATTGGTGCTGTTTACGGATTTTGCTCGCGGGGATGCATGTTCGGTGCGGAGAGAGGCCCTGGGGGATGGGTGAAGGGGAGGGGTGGTGGAGGGGTGGTGGAGGGGAGGGGGCGGCGGCAAGGCGTTGAGAATCCCAAGCGACGCCATCGTCAGAAATTGACTCCGCATCACCATCTTGATCGCGTTTACAGTGTCTCTCTTCTCGACTTGATAATCATCCATCTTCTTCTTCCATCCTCGAACGGGGTTTAATCATTCACCATCGTTGTTTTCTCACTTCTTTCTCACATGTTACTCTTGTTTAAAATCTCCTTTACATTTGAAAGTATGATTACATAAATTGACATGTTGCGAATAATGATGCTTCAACTTAAATGTGTGGTCGACAAATCGATAAAATGTATCACTACCTTCATCAGCTTCATCGCCTTAATTTATTATCCTCCATGTTACCCCCCCCCCCCCCCCCCCTCCTCCGTCACCACCACCTGTTCGCGCCAATTTGTTTGCGTGTATATATATGCGTGTGTGTGCGTATGATACCAGATTATCGCCCACTACCATAATAAGCATAACGTGTTCTCTTTCTTCACGCCTTAGTATTCTTATTTCTCTGTCTCCTCGTACGCCCCCATCTATTCACCTTCTAGCCACTTTCCACCTTAAACGTCGTCCCAGCGTGCTGCACGCCATTATAGCTCGTTGACGACTCTCCTGGTCTTGTTTTCGTATCGGCATGATATCAACCTGATCAATCAATATCGCACTTTGCTGGCACTTAGTTTTCCGCACGAACAATTTTTAACACCACCATCATCAACAAACGGTTGGTGTAAGACATTGAGTGCAGTGTGTTGTCGTGAACGTAATGCCCCACTTTAAGATATTGAAAACAATATCGTGATGAATATTATATTGCTATTGGATATAACCTGTGTTTATAAATGTTATATGCGAGGAAGACCAATTTAGTTCATGCAACATGACAATGGACTTCTATTTTCACAGCACATTAAGACATGTTTTTCGTATGCGCTTCATTTGATATGATTTAGGCCTATATATGTTCAGCTTTATTTCCAATGCATCAAATTATTATAAAAATACGCGTGTCAATTACTACATTGTGCGCATATTCTTAAACATGAATGGAACTAAAATTAATGAAATAAATGAATGTTGTAGATTTATCATTATTGTAAGTGAATAATTATTTCAGATCTATTTCATTTAAGAGAATATCAACAATATTCAGGTCGTATAAGAATTGTATTTTCACAATGTAGCAACTTACGACGATGAAAACAACTTGGCACACAGGTGCTACTGTGCTTTTCAACATTACGATGAACTACATTCAGCTCCTGCATTGAGGACTAATGTTGAATATCTTGGTAGAGAATTGAGCACTTTTACAAAATGCCTTGCAAGAATCCAATACATTAGTCCCAAACATGCCCTGGGCGTTTTGCGTGAAGTCCCCACGCACTGCAAACGAGCGAGTGATTATGATCCTTCTCTCGAATGTGAACGAATATGAATGGGGTTTAGGGTGATTTACCCCCCTGGAATTCAAACAGAGAGTGTGAGAGAGAGATAGAGAGAGAGAGAGAGAGAGAGAGAGAGAGAGAGAGAGGGAGAGAGAGAGAGATAGAGAGAGAGAGGGAGAGAGAGAGAGAGAGAGTTCCCTCATATGAGATACTAAAAGCCTGTGGTGAAAAGTTAAAAGATGGTGAAAAGATATTTTTTCATATATGTCAAACGTGTCAATGAATTCAATAAATCTTTCCATGACGTCATACTTGAAAAGCACCCTCTCCCACAGATAGACTTGTATCCCCCTGCTCTCTCTCTCTCTCTCTCTCTCTCTCTCTCTTCTCGTTGACATGCTTTCACATCTTGTCAGCGCCTGGTCACTGACGATACCAGTTTTATTAGGCAGCCAGCGAAATGCACTTTCCTATCTCCATGCGCTCCAGGGCTTGAATGTGAGCGGCGACATCATTTAATGTGCGCCTTAATTAGATCTTGAAATGTGTCGGTCAGGTTCCGTCACAAATGGGTTACCATTTTTTGCGCAGTGTGAATGTCTTTACTAAGTGCGTGCCGCTGTAGGGGTCGGGCAGGGCCGGGCGGGGTCGGGTGGTTTCTGGTTGGGGTAAGGACAATGTAAATCAAATCACATTGCGCATGCACAAGCTCTTACCAGTCAGCTATCAATACCTCCATGGTGAGTCTACGTCATTTAAGTGTGCATATAATATCATTTGAGAAAGTGACATAATACCGTATCAATCCATTCAGATTATTAAAATAATCATATTTCACGAAAAAGCGCCAAAACCACAGTTGAAATATTTTTGATAACGTGACAGCCATGAAGAAAAAAAGAGAGGAAAATTCGAATAATTATAACGATACTCCTGCTAAAATGTTTAGCAATACTTCGTGTCAAAACTGACGCACGCACATTGGTGAAATTTGTGGCGTGTCAATGGCAGCGCTTGTTATCCAAAACAAAACAAAAATTGGGTGCAAAATTACAACAAATATTTCCAAAAGAGACCCCGCCCTCTGTATCTCATCCGGGCCACTATAGTGTCGGTACCTCGCGAACAAAACAAACACTACGAGCGTGCAGGTATCTGTCAAGAAAATAGTCTCATCAAGGATAGTGTGGAAATGATATTTGTAGTGCCCAATTATGACTTAAAGACCATCGCATACAAAAAGAGTTTGCCACGAATCTACAGTCGTAAGGGCCTACGACTGAAAATGTGACCTCATCTCCGTGCATAAATCCAATGACAGGTGTCTGTGATTCAGCCGGTCGCAGAGTCGTGCGACAAGTTGGATCGTGTAGTCTGTGATGGTCTTCAGATATGGTGACGATTTCGCAAGTTGTGTCAATATGGTTTGTGATTGTTCGATGGGGGAGTGACCGTGTTTTTTTTATTTTGACGGGTCGGAGTGTGAAGTGGTAGTTGGAGGTGTGGGAAGAACGGGCAAAAAGCAATAAAGATACATGCCACAGAAGAACGGTAGCAGGCAGGAAAGATGAAGGGAGAGAGACGTAAAGGAAAGGAGAGAGAGGGAGAGAGACGAACAAAAATGGGGAATGGGACACACAGAAGGAGGGGGAGAGAGAGAGAGAGAAGGGGGGGGGGGGTGAAGGAGAGACAAAGCGAGGAAGAGAGAGACAGAGAGAGAGAGAGAGAGGGGGGGGGGGGAGTGAAACATAGATATTCATGGAAAGATGGAGAGGTAACAATTTGAGCATAAAACAGAGACACATCAATATCATGTATTAATGTACATGTCTATAGATCAAATTCGTGACAAACGAATGGTAAGATTTTAATTGAGCCCTGTCGACCCCCTCTTAGAGTGTGAGGGTACATAAAAAGAAAGTCAACATAGATACAAGTAATAAGTATCATATTCTTGAATACAAGACATCAGATATCAAACATGTTATTACCAATTACGATGCCCATGATGACCCTGCTGCTGTTATGCTCCATATTGGTACTCCCTTCTGTGATTGAGTTGACAGGGAGATTTCTTAGCTCTCTCAGAACCGAGCCACAAAAGTACTATTCCTTTCGTACACACCTGTGTGCAAAAGGTAATGAGAGCGTTAAACCACATTGTGCTTGGGCATGCTGGGGTGCAATATAATATGATATAACATTTTCCCTGAGGCTACAATGTTGCTGAACACGTACATACGCACACTACCTCCCCTTCCCACCCCATCGTCATTCCCGTTCACCCGCGTTATGAATTCCACATGTCATTTCCATAGGGGAAATGTAGAATGTGGTGCTTAAGGCTAGTAAAAGAAAACAGTATTCTTTGAAAACCATGGTAACGCCACGCCGGCGTTGACAGGGGGATTTTTTTGTGTGAGAACCAGAACATTTCTTCCAGAGAGGCAAGTCAGTACATAGTTCTGACCTTGAACACGTCCAATGGCAAATTTGCGTCAAAAATAACTACGACAGCTTGAATGTCATGAATGTTACAGATCTCTACCGCTTTTAAAATGGAAAACGTGAAAGTGCTGACGTGGTTATGCGTTTATTTCTTGAGTATAATGCTCCTATTTCCCACTCTCTTGAATTTCTTCTTTCTCCGTGTTTCGTCTGAGATCAGCCTGCTGTGACAACACACAGGCAGGCAGTATTAAATAGGTGGGTGGTAACTGGAAATGTGGACAGAACTCATAATTATCTCGAATGTGCTTTGCTTGGGTGAACACTATTTTCTACTACTGCTACAACATTTTGTACCTTTTTAAGATATGCAAAAGGTTGTAAAATCAGGTAAATACATTACCCTCTTCGTGATTAGCTTCGCCTCCTCGAAATTTCTCGCCAGAATGTGCAGTTATTAGGAACACTTTCCTGTTATATTGTCAATCATCATGATTATGGAGAAAACTCGTTTCTATGGTTACCGACTTTATTTCATTTTCACAATTTCTCTTTGTCGATAGCCCCATTTTCAGAATATAGATTTGTTTCTTCTAGAGAAAGCATGGCAGAAAGCATTCGACTATGCAAGACAAACGTTCGGCTCGTAGAAGAAGTAAAACTTTTCATACGTCATCGGGAAAGTAAACCTACATTAAAGGCTTTATTTGAGACATTCTGCAGCTCTGGGTGAAAGTAAAATCAACCCGAAATTCGGTCATGACCTCAATCCATTTTGACCCCCTATTCAAACTGACCACGCCGCGTTTAACATATTTGATGTGACTGCCTTACATACACGTGTAAAAACGAAAAAGGACGTACGTGAAAAACGGAGGTTGCCCCAGATAGACACAGAAAAGTTTGGAAAAGAACCCCTCTCAAGTTCCCCGCGAACAAAAGGGGCCACTTGAAACTCGTGTGAGCTCAGAGCAGGTGAAAGGAGGGAGGGAAAACAAAAAGCTTAACCCCATTGTCAGTGATTGTGTTGGAGTGCGTGGCTTTCAGATTGGGGCGGGTCGTGTGGAGAGGCACGCTAAGCTCTCGACGAAGGAAAAGCTATGGAGACGTTTGTCTTCGCTTGCAATGAATATGTAACGGGGTCCCAGTGGGATCCCTGACCATGGCATGAGCAGCCCCCTGTCCCCACCCCTGTACTTGCTGCCTGTCGGCACACCAGAGCATGTAGAGCCAGGTGTTGGAAATGCTAGCGATTGCTCACACTGAGGAAAAACCTCTATGAGATCTTCCTGGACCAAGAAGCCGAGAAAATCAATACAACTCCTACATTCATCTCGTCGTAATTCATCAGCATTAGCGCACAAATATTTTGACAACATTAATGGAAGTTGAAATTTGGAGCTTCATAAATCTTGTAACTGTGATAAGTCACTCTGTCGTGTCTGTAGTGATACAATGGCATTGTCAAATGTATGAATTCAATTTGTTTTGACATTATCAATAACACTTGACTGATGCGGTAGACGATGAGAAAGTTTACATTAAAGATGAACTCTCCCAAAGCTTGTGCCAATAGATCTCTTTCAACATGTCCAAGTGTTCTCAACAACAACAGAGTAACATTGAGGTCATGATGTGTGTACAGTATGCAGTCGTATAAGAATTTTGAGTCAAAGCTCCTGACGTAAATCTACAGATGATCATTAACGCTAACAACAATATTAGCACATTTACTCGTCTTCCAGGTACTAGTTTTTTTTTTAACATATCGAGTCGGTTCAGCTTGAGGTAGAGACAATCCTATTAATAGCAATTAGCCTACCAGCACCATTCATAATTCAATTCAATTAAATCATATTTTCACTTTAAGAACAATCTAATATTTCCACACTTTATTCAAATGAAATCTACATGATAGTGCGCTGTGGACAAACAGCATTATAAGCTCGTATACAATGACATCGCTATCCTCTCGAATGCATACATGCAGTGCACTTTTTTCACAAGTAATCAGAGGTTGGCTAAGAGCGGAGTCCTGCGACAAAGAACGACAACAACAACAGTAACTGTTATGGAATATGGACAATCTAATGCTTAATCTGCATTAATGTTTTATAGCTCAGTGACCGAAAGGTACTCTCTCTCCTATCATAACTACGATAGCACCCCCTGAAGGGAAACTATTCAGGGGAAACTTGTTAATGAACTTCCTAACCTTGACTTAACTACCCTTTTTAATGGCGTGGCGCGACTCCGATACTAAGCAGGAGGTCAACCACTAAATAGGCTGGATATCGGTGATTATCGCAACATAATAGTCACGATTTCCAGTCACCATGGCAACGATGGCTAATGATGCGGAAGGGATGTGGTTGGTGGCGCCTAGCAGAGGTGCACGTTAATACAACACAGACATAACAGATATTCCATCACTCTTCCGGTTATAGTATCCGTGGTGATGTGTAGGAGTACTGAGTATTTACATCTGAGTTCTTCGTCTTCTAGGGCCGTTATCTGTATATGTATGACAGAGGCGACCATTCTGTCCCAATCGTATCGGTCATCGTCTGTTCTGTGCGTATTTGATGAGTTCTGAGGTTGATTTCCCACTCCATTCTGCAATTCTCTTGAGATACGTCAGTTAAGGTAGTAGACCTACCCCGTCACTATAATTACTGTATCGTGAGTGTTCCACGACGTCACGAATTATACCCCTATTAGGCTACATGACCAGGATAACTCTTTGGGGGAGAAATCAATGTTGCTCTGAAAAAGATCGAGGGGCAAAATTCATGATAGCAGATTGCCCCCATGACAGCATAAATTATCACGAACCTATTTCTCTTCATGATCATGATTATGATGATGGTTTGGTGGCAGTATGAAAATGTTGTCCTGGAAAAGACTGAGGGGCATTGTAATATTGCACCCTAACCCCCCCCCCTCCCCCCCCCCCCCCCCCCGTGTCACACGCCTCTACGTGATGCCGGACGCTACAATGGAGTTTGATATCCCGCTCTAGTGAATGCAATCAATATAGTATTAAGTCTTTACATGCGCTTATGCACAAGTGATACACGCAAACCTCATTGATCAGTAGCTTGACTGACAGACAGAGGGTTAAATAGGTGATAGAGGGGGTATCAGAGGGTTCTGTGAGAACAATGCTTGGTGTTGTACCGTACGTAGCCCAAGGTTAATGGCACACTTCTCTGGATAAATGAGCCACGCAAAAAAAGGAAACAATTGCACTTGAAGTCCTGGTAATCTAGAATGCCCAGTGGGGAAGCTGTAGCAAGAAGCGCCATGATAATCGAACGATTCATGCAGAGAAAAATACGACGAAAAAACTCCCATTAACATAACTAAGAAGAGAGAGACTTGCAGCTCAAGTCTTGAAAATCTGGGGTGCTCGGTGGGGAATGGAATGCACGATTGGCTAGTAGTATCGAATGATTCATGCAGAAAACAACATCAATTCCAAGAACATAAAGACCAAGAAAAGACAATTACAGTCCAAGTCTTGCTAATCTAAAATACCCAGTGGGGAAGCTAAAGCACGAAGCGCCGTGATCATCGAATAATTCAAGCAGAAAACAACGACGACAACAACCACAACAACAACATAATGAAGAATATGAACAATTGCAGTTTAGGTCCTGGTAATCTGGATGCACATCGGGGCATCTAAAGCTCGTGGGTTCACGGTTGGTAGATGATTGAAGCAGAATTAACGACGACAATAAATCCCCAAACGATGAAGAACATAAAGAAGAATAGCAACAATTACCATTCAAGTCTTGAAAATCTTGGATGCTCGATGGAGCATATAACATATCTAAAACACGACGGTCAATCGAGCGCCTCATGCAGAAAGAAACGACGACGACAACCCCAAGAGCACAAACGTGATGAAGAAAAGGAGAAACAATCGCAGTTCAAGACTTGAAAAGCTCGGCGGGGAATATTTTCGCCCGACTGACCATAAACGTACCGACCCATCTCTGCCCATACAGCAAATATACAATGGTGACATTTAATGGCCCAAACTGGCTAAGAAGAAAAGAAACAAATACGGTTCAGTCCTTGAAAATCACAGAGGGGAATCTCATACGAAGGGCCTATCAATACCATGAATACCGTAGTTAGTTATTCGAAATTGAATAACCACAGTATTCTTGACAGTGACCATTACTAGATACTAACGCCAATACCAGCATATTGAGTGGAAGCCGTCCATTGATTGGTATGTAGAATTAGAGATACATGTATGTTCATCTTTGATTAGAAATTGTTACTTTAAACCGCATACCTACGACTTAAAACGGGCAATGAAATTACATCATGCTGAGTAATTCGTGTAATGTTATACCTAGGTAGAGCTCTCGGGGAAGTCATTGCAGATCCCGAACATTTGCCAAAGGCAAAGTCTGTGGCCCATATTCTGGAGTCTGGTTTAACGAAGTCTCTAGACCTTTGATACTTGATTCCCACGTACATATTGTTCATTCAGCACGTTTCCAAAAAGTGGGTAAACTAACTTGTATTCACCACACTGACACTTCTTGAAACTCTTCGTCATCTCATGATCATGTCACTGTTTGTCTTCTAGATCCAATAAGCCGCTTTATCGTTCATAAAAGAACACCACCATTATCAAGGTGTTCCCCAAATGATGTTATTTATGAATACCCAATCACCATGGAAACTTACAAAGAACATGTTGAGATATTGATATATCTGTCAAACAGTAAATGGGAAAACCTGACGATCCATTCGTCTTTGTCTTCAAACGTGTTGGTTATTCATTGAGCACAGCGCCCTTGGCTTTCTGCATCTCAAGAGAGCATTGCATGGTTTACTTGATTCTAGCATTCTGGAGAGGTAAATAATGGGGCAAGGTGCGACGAGGTGCGTCGTCCTATCATAACATCGTTGCACATGCTCTTTTCATGAGAGACATGTCATGATTGTTTACAAGTCAAACTTATTCTTTTGTTCGATCCTTAGGGATTTCCGGAGTCAAATTCGGCATGATCAAAATGATGTTTGGATAACCACATTCTGGACTTCAGATCCACCATTTCATCCGTCCGTTCACAGGTATGTATATTAACTCTAGTACGTTCCATACGCGCGGGTGCAATTTTCTCGTTCCAATCATTCATTTATTTCAATAGAGCATCATTTTTTGGCACAGAACGAGTCAATCATCATGTAAACACCCATTCGCCTGTTGTACATATTGTTCATTGAACACGGCTCAGAGCTGAACTGAACGTGCAAGCTGTTTTTATACATGTATCCTGATTCCTATCTCTGGAAATGAACGTTGTAAAGTCGTTAACAATATCAATACAGCCCTACATTATGATGTCTCATTAAATAATACACATTATGCTCTACCCTCAACTATACGTCATAAAGATTAACCTATTTGTTTAGTTTGACTTTCATAGGGCTGGGCGTGTTCGCTACAGAAAAAAAAAACCGTTTTTCTTGTGCTTTTTTCAAAATTGGTTAGACATCATCGTTATGGCGACACGTTGTGACTGATCACTGTGCATATACACATCTGACAGCACGCGTCAGGAGATAAAGAAGAAAAATAAGCCGCCCCGTTGGTACATTTTTGTCCCCGAATGGTTATGAGCGTATTGTTGTCCGTCTCCTATTTCCAGTAGGTAAAATGGATCAGAGCGCACTCAAGTTGAAAAGGGGAAATCAAGGAAGGAGGATAGAATAGCGCAGACTTTGGTAGAAAGACAGGTGGAGGATAAAGCGTCATTAGATTTAAACCTCTACGTGACAAACAGAATGCAACTCTATGGTATTTGTGTGTATTAATTGTACACAAAATAATAAGTGGCATATTTAAAGTTAAGTATAATGACACCATTATTTGTATTAACATTAATCATTTCCATACCACATGGTACATTACACCTGGCTATAGCGTGCAGCTTGTTGGCCATTCAAGGGATTGACAGTATTGCAACATTATTTCTCACTGTCAAATAAAGACTCGCGTGCCACAAGAATCATGCGTAGAGGGGACTAATACCGTTGGGAATGGGGTCAAATGAGGAGGAGGAGAGCTAGAAGGAGGAGGAGGAGTAGGAGGAGAAGGAGGAGGAGGAGAAGGAGGAGGGTGGGGGGGGGGATTTGTGATGCACGCGCACCTTGGGATAGTGGTGGGAGTGGATGAAGGGGGTGGGGGAGGGGATGGAGAAAAGCAGCTATGCTCATTTCAAGGCAAACACCGGACGACATTGCCATAGATACACCCAGCTATCAATACACACACCTTTATTTTCTCTCATCATGATCACGTCTGACATCGACATGATCGACAAAATGCCATCGTAAGCGAAAGTGGCATGACCGTGTAGCGCTGGTACTCAAATTGACCTTTTATCAAAGTCAAGTGAGGAGCTGGAAAAATCCCCGCCGTCATTTAGCTGATCAAGTTCAGGGTTCTTTTTGTGATTTCAATCGATCGGGGAGGATTTAAGAGAAAGAGTGATCGGGGAGGATTTAGGAGAAAGAGTACGGGTCAAGTGCGAAATCCTTTCTGACAACACTTCTCGTTCCCTCTGGAATCACAGATGTCATGAGGCTAATTTCTTAAGTGCTCAGTGATACTTCAGGAGGTCAGTCAGTACCGGATTTCTCACTTTAATTTGCGTTCGTGTGCTTATACAAATCAGTTCCATCTGGTGACCATAAAGTACAGACTGAAAATGTTATTTTGATAGTTTGAACTGCGATTCTGTCAAAGATCATTGCACCTCCGTTTAACAACCGAGGCACTCTAGGTGGTACCCCTATGGTACCCGTACACCCGAGGTACCGGAGGTGGTACCCCTGTGGTACCCATACACCCGAGGTACCGTAGGTGGTACCCCTGTGGTACCCATACACCCGAGGTACCGTAGGTGGTACCCCTGTGGTACCCATACACCCGAGGTACCGTAGGTGGTACCCCTGTGGTACACCTACACCCGATGCACCACAGGTGCACGTGTTGTATAGTAACCTAATCTGCCAATGGGCTTTGAAATGTTTCGTACTGAAAAGGTTAGTAACATTGCATTGTGTTTAAGAAATAAAAATGCGTCATAAATTATGGCACCGATAGAACAAAAAAAAAAAAAATACGTTCCGGTTTACGTTCCGGTAGGTAGTTTTCATTTCAAGTTCACTCCGCGTGATCACCCTTCTTCTTATTTGACATACATTAATATTTTCTGCTTCTTTCTTCCATAATCCCATTACTACCAACCAATATGATATATATGGTAAGATAATATACATGTGTATATATGATAATATATACTGTTTATTTCCAATAGACTTAGATTGTTAATTCCCCTAACATGTTGTTATAATGACGGGATACCAGTAGAGAAGTGTTGATTCATAACACCCTAACAAACGCGCCGTTCATCCTTTTCTTGTGTGTTTCTATGTGTTTCTATCTATTCTATTTCCAGCCAGGGATTGCTATCGGGTTATTGTCCCAAGATAAACCAGAAGTCCTTGCCCATGGTGAGATGCTAGATTGTGTTTGTTGAGTGAGAAATCCAATCGAGGACAATATTTAAGAAACACCTCCTTCCCGATCCTGTGCAAAATGCATTTCGCCATTATTTCCGTTCCAAACAATCGTCGATTGATCGTGACAGAGGCAGACAATTGCGGATTGATTGTGTTAAGCCGAAAATTGCTCGCCCTTTGGCTGTACGCATCAGGGTTACCGACCCAAGACAGTTGTCTCCCGATCTGGGCATTTATTATCTCACGTGTCCTCGATTCTGTCAGAAAGTCTGCTAGCCCAAACCCAGGTAGGTCAGTCATTTAGTGATCTTGAATTAATGGGTCTGATGCTACAAAGACTAACTAGGCTGTCTGTGTACATGCTCCCCGACATGAAACACAAAACTAGTGCACGTCTTTTCATACAACAAAGATTTATTTCCACTCATATAAACAAGCTGACGTGGTGTCGGAGTTATCATTCTCTTTACAACATTGAATGGTCTATCTAGTGACAAAACTTCAAACTTCAAAATTCAAAATTATATAATCTATTTTTTAAATGAAACCAGAATAACAGCATGCCTCCTTATCAAGACATAAGTGACAAGTCATGCTTTGGTTTGTTTCTACAGACGCCTGTTTGAGACAGCGTCACAATAATCGACTGTAACTGCGCGCTACTCGCCAGGGGCATACCCCGCTGTCGGGCCCCACATCTTTGCGGGGGGAAGGACGGGCACTTCAATCGAAAAAGCAGGGAGGCGTAGCGTGTAAGAGGGAGTCAATTTGGTTGCACTGTCTCCGCCACTGTATTGTTCTTAGACTAAACCATTTATACACGTATCGATCGTTACTCATTCAATATGGATCATGGTCGAATTTGAAGACGTGATCTTTCTGTGGTCAGACACGTACATGGAAAGAATCCGACCCCAATTCGCCTTGTTCCGCTAGTTAAACTATTCAAAGCTTCCATACCGGGTATATATCATATCGCACTCTCAACTCTCTAGAGCTGTTCATACATTCATCTAATCATTTATTAAGTTGGCTTTGACACGGATGAAATAAGCAGGGGAAGAAGGGGTATTACTGGTAAAAGCAGCCTGACTGACTGGTTAGTAGAACAAGAGACAGTTTCCCATCATGCCCATGGGTGGAGCTAATGCAAAAGGCTCAGAATAGAGATGTGTGGCATTCCATGATCACCTTCGTCACGAATATGGTTCTTAGATAGATTCACCAATGATACACGATGAATGAATAATTGATTTATTCATTTATGCATAATCAATGAATCATTAGATATGAGCTATGAATATGATTAATGACTGATTTATTCAGCGCTGATCACCGGCACAGAATGAAGTGACCTGCTTACAGTCATCCTGATCGTTTCATTGATGATTAGAAACATACATTAAGATACGCAACAATGCACATGTGCAGTCTAACCAATCGATTTACACATTTTCAATTATGGCCATCCAAACGGCAGTTATATAGTCTTGTACTCTTGTATGATAGGTGCAAACCACTTGCCAGAGAAGAGAGTTGAATGCTGTGCTCTCGTGAAGACCACATCAATGCTCTGTAGCGCATCTGGACATCATGATGATGATATTCTCTGGTATGAATATCTCATCCTATGTTTATATTTTTGTTGTAAATCATTTTTTTAACATAAGGAATGTTATTTCATGACAGCAATGGAGAGTAATGATAGTGTGTAGTATAGTGCTTCATCATAGATGATAAACTACAGACCGTACTATCATATCATGTCACCCAGGTATTGTGGATCTACTGGAGTCCATCTGTGTCACATAAGTTATGTTAATATCTTTTCGAGTTGTCGGCCGCGTGAGTTTGTTTTCAAACGAGGGGGGAAAAGTCATAACAAATCATGGAAATGTCATCGAGCAGGATTATATTCCAGACAGGTTTTTTTTAGAAAGCATCGTTTCTAACCGATCTGCTCGAGTTGATTGTTGCAATAAGCATGACGCGATGTATTCAGATGAATGCATGGGTGACAAGAACGATGATTGCTTCACCACTTCCTCTTCCAGTCTGAAGACAGGGTAGCCCTTTTTGCAGGTTAAAACGAAATGTTGTTAACATCATGATGAATGAAAGAAACAACTGTGTAAGAACTTCCCTCCCAATGGCAGAACCAGAGACTGACTTTAAGCGGAATGATATTGATTACTAGATTGGGAGTAGATTTTGAGACCATACCAGCGCACATTGATGGGATGTCGAGAGATTCAGGTTGCCAAGTCTGCGTCTGTGTTACGTAGCATTTGAATGTTCTATTGAAACACAAAGGTTGGCGTGACGCAATCGCGTATGCGTCGCCTTGTTAAAGGGATAGTCCGCCTTGAAGTGAAGTTGGTTTCATTCAAAGCAGAAAAATGAAAGAAACATATAATTGAATACATGTTCTTTAGAGAAAATCTTCAATTTGTTTTTAAAGAAAACTAGTACACAACATATGGGAGAGCATCTCGCACGTGACGTCACAAAATCAAACAATCGCAACTTTGTTTTTAATCCTTTGACAGATTTTCTTCAAACATTTACTAATACGTTTCTTTCATGTTTCTGCTTCTATTAAAACCATCTTAAATTCAGGGCGGAATATCCCTTTAAGAGCATTTGGCAGTCACAATCACAGTCGTAGCAACCTAAAACTTCACAGTGTATTGCGGGTGTCACGTTGTGATCAACCCAACACAGGCCGCTGCTTATTAATCAGGTTAATCCTAATGACGAATGTTGACTCTCCAACACCATTTTAATCCCGATCTGAGCCGACCTGTTACTGACTTCTGTCAGCTTTGCAGATTGCCTACTTCGTTGCCCCTAACAACTGGATTACTAGACATGTTAAATCCCGGTCCTCCAGCGCATCATAATCAAAGTTCTTCTCGTGTACAAAATGAATAATAGCCTGGCTCCTTCGTATCTCCAGGACGTTGTTTCTCTTCGCTCAACCTCAGTTTCTTCAGCAAGTTCCTCTTCACCCTAAGTTAAATCTCGCCCCCCGTACCTTGACGTGCTGTGGTGATCGTTCTTTTTCTGCTCTTGCCCCAATACTCTGGATCAATCTCTCAATACACACCCGTGAAGCATCTATAATAGACTATTTTAAGAACCATCTGAAGGCTAATCTAGTTAGAAAATAATTGTAATTCTAAATGTATTAACCTTTTCACGTGGCCTATAAATATATATCTACAATGTGTATATATATTTCTCTCTCTCTCTCTCTCTCTCTCTCTCTCTCTCTCTCTCTATATATATATATATATATACATCTCTTTGAAGTGCTTAGAAACAATGTAGTACCGCTATATGAGTGTAGTATATTAATATTGTTACTTTTATCGAAGAGTCCCAATACAGTCCTTGAATACAACGCTGACCGCAAATCTTGTCTTCACATCCTCTGGGCATGCCCGGTGAATGCCCTGTTTTGGCTCTTTGACTGGATTAATCTACTGAGCCGGAATTAATCCATGCAGATTAAGCCGTGACAGACAATGACGGATGAAGCGAGATGTAATTACATCATAAGAGAATTCTGGTTATTCCGCGCGCTGTACGCTGTTTGTAATTCTCCCTATCGCATATAGCCCTCCGAATCTGAACGTGTGTGGCGCTCTAATTATTTTACCTTTAATTCTTGGGATACGAACTTCCGGTCCACGTACATCCCGTACAAGAGGGACCACATAGTTTCCCACTAATTTTATGAATTTTAACTCTAAAGCTAACCCTGACCCTTACCCTAACCCTAAACCTAATTCTATACCTAACCCTGACCATAACCTTAACCCTAGATAAACTGTTCGCTGATTAATTCATCCAAAAAAAGCGATTTCTAGATCACTTTGCGCCGACAACAAACTCTTACCGGAAGTATATGTTCCAAGAGCAATCGATCAGATATCGGTATCGCGAGGTGATATCGCTGGATATCGGCTATATGCGATAGGGAGAATTATCTTTCATTGTGATATTTGTGTTCAGAAGCCTCACTTGCATTTTATAATTCTATCAAACAGAATCTGCTTGTTGTACCAGTACACCATGCATGCATTATAATTTTTTTTATTGGATTTCCCATGGACAATGTGACAAGGCGTAACCCTCTCCCTTCTCCCTCCCCCTTGCATTTCACATAAATAAAGAACACGGCAGTACTGATGTTTATCAGAATAATAAATCGGCACTGATCTGTTAAAGGTAGTTCATACCTTCAGCAGACACAGTCTACTTCGTTAAGACTTAGTCATTGCATGAAGTTCAATAACAATGTACGCTTTTGTTTGCCGAGTATGAAATGTAATGACTGAAATATGTCACGAAACACATACGACCCAATTTGAGGAACTCTTTCAAATTCAGCTTATGTTCCATTTCGTTTTCATGATATTCTGCTATTTTTTTTTTCGCAAAGATTGTCGTGAGATCCGTCCCTGGATACATCTTTAATCTGATTAACTTGATTAGATTGTTAAGTTTAAAATCACCTTGGCAGACTGGAGATAAAATTATGCAGGGTCTAGACAATATTATCAGTCGACCCGTCTACACTGTCTAACATCAGTTTGCAAAAGTTGAATGCAATGAAAGCCTATTAAAAGAATTAAATATTTTAGTGCCTTTATTTTGAGGCATGTTCTCAAACAAACTGGGGATGACACTTATGTGCGTCTACCTTGTCCTATCTTCACTTATTAGTTCTCATCTCTACCGAGAAAAGTCCATTCCACTGCTTGATGTTCTCATCTTTTTACTATGCAATTAACAGAAATTAACATTTTATGACTGCAAAAGGCATGAAAGGGAGATATCGCCTTTAAAATCGGCTTTTGCAAAAGATGTCCTTGTTAGATAACTACAATATCCATTGTGTTTCAGAGAGCCATACACACCCCGATATGGAAGGGCATGATAAAAGGTAATCCAATAATCCCGACAATATTTGTGCAATCGAGCGTACTGGGGGATTACAGAACGAGAATCGTCACGTGTATGTTTATGTCAAGCAACAAATAATATTTGAATATGTGGTATCAGGAACAGAAAATGGGCAATTAAACTAGGAATGTTAGCTAAAAATGGAGAAAACAATACGAGAATGAGGAGCATGGTATGAATTGAGCTATGAAAACATGATATGGGAAAGGGAGAAGAAGAGAACTTCTGGTGGTAAATCTAGATCAGCACAGTAGAAAAGGAGGGCAAGAAGGAGTCTTCGAAGAAGATTTGAAATCGAGACAAACATAAGAACGAGGAATTCAGGAAGAACAGCGACAACAAGACGCAAATAACAGATAGAAGAGGAATAAGAAGAAAGAAGCAGAAGAGAAGATGAAGACGAAGAATAAATTAAGGGGCAAGAGGGTGAAATGAATCCAATAAAACTTTAGATTGCTACGACTAAGCAGGGGACACTGAAAGAAGTGCACGAATATGATTTTGCACTGTACTTTCCAGAGTGTCGCACAGCAGCATTCTTAACTTTGTACACCTTCAATGGTTATAGAGGTTTAACCAACCAATACTGCCAACAATCAGACAAGAGTTAGAATGAAGCTTTATATGTCCCATTTAGCATTATTTGATAACTATGACAACTACTCACAAGCTTTGTCAATTTCAAAGGATTAAGAGAAATGTGATAACTATCCGATGTGTTAACCATTTACAAGTCAATATTGATCCGTGGTATCGTGATAAGAGTGTCAAGATATCTCTTTCGGGTA
>OZ022594.1:2885749-2943249 GCA_963669155.1 Arbacia lixula | reverse complement strand
CTTATTCAACAGCATTCCTCACGGTTAAGCCTATTATTCAGAAATGTCACCTTGTGTATTTACTTTTAATCTCGGTCCAACATTCCGAAAGACTTCTTCCGCAGCGCCTAACCATTCACACAATTGTCGTAATTCCATGCTAAATTTATATTGGAAAAAGTCCATGTTGATGTTCTATTCAAGTTTTGTCTCTTAGGACGTTCCAATGCCAACATCAAAACACACTGGTGGAACCGGGCTATTTTCCTTCACACATGTCGTGCTTATTCATGATCCCCTAGAGCGGGGAAAATGTTGCTTTAGCGTCACGTGTTGGCGTTGAGGTATTCTTCTGAGATAATCCGAAATATTTGTTCAATTTCCTTCAGGCAGCATCGACTTAGAAGTAATAGAGGGCACAGTAATAGTGAGGATTGTGGCAAACTCGATATTTCGTTCATTATGAAAAAAAAAATCTGTCGAGGCAGTTTTTCAGTATCGATATAATCACTAGGATGTATGGTTGATATGGGCCTGTGTATGTTTGAGTGTAGCAGACATTTCCTAAAGGTTTATAATTATGTTTAACAACCTATTGGTGGTCTTTGTTGCAAATATATTTTAAAACGTTAACTTATCTCTGTATAATCACATCTAAATCTCCATCTTCATCTAGGTTTGTATACCGATTAAAGTTAATGACCGTGTGAGCAATTATTGCACTTACACGATAACATTTTGTAGAAATCTTTTCACCTTTTTCACACAAAATGGTATTCAGTGGCATTTATGGATATCACTGGTGCAAATGACAACATCATATATAGCAAAAAAAGAGTTAAACTCGTTATTCTCGTTATCATCACGATCATAATACTCGTAATTATGATAAATATGATAAGCGTATTTAAGTCTCACTTTTTAATCGTCATATAAAGCACATTGATTCACTACGCAACATAACGCACCTACAACACTGCGAGGGTTAGCTGTATATGTATACTGCCTTTAATGAAAAACCTGCACTATTGTGTTTACATCACAGTCGTGGTCCGTATCCTCTCATGGGTTCGGAGCAGAAGACTAAAGTGGCCCTATCATCCATATTGAGCGTCAGTGGAATGAACCACTACACCACGCCACCTCAACACACGTGTTTCTCTACAAACATTGCCGCTGTCGCTTGCCTCCTACAGGTTAACACCCGTGTCAAGTAAAGCAGGGATTTATTGTAATTCAATTCTTGGTATATACCAGCGTGGTCGAACACTTCGTTTGAGGGTATGTTACAACCGGCAGCGACGCATTACTTACCCTTACAATACCAGACCATGAAAGTTGATTTCAATAAAAGCAGACACATTAAAGAAATATATGAGTGAAGGTTTGATGAAAATCCGTCAATGGATAAGAAAGTTAGATCTTTTAGAGTTTTGATTTTGTGACGTCCCGGGTGAGGTGCTCTCCCATATGCTGTGTACAATTTGTTTGTTGAAAATGTCAATTTTCTCAAAAGATTATGTGCATTTGATACATCATTAGAAATATGTTTTTACACACATACCTCTATGAAAAAATACTCTCCATTAAAAACGGAAAAATAGCAAGTCATGGAATCATACAGCACACGACATATGGGAGACCATCTCGCATGTGACATCACAAAATCAAAATTTCAAAAGATCATCTTATCCAAGACGGATTTGCGTCAAAACCTCACGAATATTTTCCTTCGATATGTCTGCTTTTCTTGAAACTAACTTTACTTCAGGGTGGGCTATCCAGTTTACGTAAAGCGTACGATCACATTATGGTTTATTTTCTCATGATACAGACATGATATGGTACTTATAATGTCGCGACTTAATACCATGTAAGTAGTGAGAAAGCGGTTGTCTCAGTCTCTGTTGACTTTGCTGTAATCCACTCCGAGGAGTCGATAGAATGTGTCTCAGCCCGGCCGTGCTCCACGCTCCACGTCAGCACGTTCAAAGAGCCAATGAAGATTGAGATTATTAAACCATGGACCCTACCACGAATTGTCCATGATTTAACCATGCACAATTGATAGCAGCCAGAAGAGTGCGTCTGTGACGTCATAGATTTGCGACCGAGTTGCAATTCCAGCGCCTCCCCAATATGTAAATCTGCATACCATTTAAAACATTCTCAATTTCGTTATTGGTTGGCCGATTTTCATGAAACTTCTTTTGCTATGCTTCTAGTGCTTTCAAGTTTAATAGTGGATGGAATACCCCTTTAATGCCAAATAAGTAGTAAGAAAGTGGTTGTCTCTGTTGACTGAAGTGTAATCCATTCCAAGGAGTCGATTGCATGTGTCTGGGTGTATCCGTGCTCCACTTCAAAGGGGAAAAGTCTGTTTATTCAACCCAGATATTGACATGACACCACCACGACCAAGTGGCTTAACGAGGGTGGGGGGGGGGGGGGGGGGCTGCATACGAGAGATCTATGACACCATCACGACCAACACTGACCAAGTAATGCGCACACATCTACTAGGGCAGCAGTATGATGGCATGCAAAAGGTTAATGTTTATTCATTGGCATGTTGTGGAGTTGTTACGAGACTGTAATATGCAAACAAATAATTTGATATGAGATTCATGTGCCAATAACAATAGCAATACTCTGCTTACCACGATGGCTAAAGTGTGTTTCACGAATTTGGCCAAATAAGAATTTTGCTTGCTGTCTTTGTATGCCACTGAATTAAGAATAAAACATCAATTTCAAAGAAAGCAACTATAGCATGTTTCAGACACGGTTATGAAGTGACATCGTTTTAGCTTTACTCAGAATTGTACAGTCACGTGACCTGGTTTATATCATGAATGAAGGACTGTCAAAACTGAGCGGGATTCTCTAATTACCAGAACACTTCATTGATGAATTGTTTCCTGTTCTGCAAATGATCTTCCTGTGTGCTTCTGGTGTTTTTTTGGCACAACGAATACACACATACGTGTAGTTAATAGACCAGCAGTATGACCGGCAGACATAGGGTTAAGTTTTAGCTCTGAGAGCGATAATAATTCATGTGCCGGCTTCCTGCGCCATAATTTCAGGCCTCATTGGGCTTAATATATCAATTCTGACTAACACCCAATCCAGTAATCAAGATTAAGTTTTCGCACCTGTCTCTTTATTACACCGACATGTTAGCGAATTTTGTTAGTGGTGCCATTGGTGTATTTGTACACAAGCAAACACACACACACACACACACACACACACACACACACATACACAAACACACTTATACACCCTTATACACCTCGTAGCCTACCTGTCATAGAGCAGTATACTTTTTACATCACTTAGGGGGTTAAGACAAAGTATTTTTATTATGCCTACAGAAGAATGTTATCGCAACGTTTATTGTTAGTGGGGCTCTAAAGAAATCGTGATAATTACATTCTAGCTAGCTCCATGTAAATGCGTTGTTACCTGTATTTACCGACGAGTTTACATCGCTCCGAGTAAATATGTATATCAACAGACGTTGCTACTTGTTACGAGATCTAGGGAAGCTAATTAGGTGTTGTGTTCTTATTTGGCGTTGTAGGAGCTGAGATAGCGATTCAGACGTCTTTCTGCTATGAGCTAATGGTCGGGATGATGTTGGGCGCGTGCAGTATTCAAGGAGACTCTACTGGTGGAGATAGCCTGTTCAAGGAACGTGAGCATCTTTGTTATTAGGTAAGTTTCATTTGCTAAAACCTAGAATAAGTGCGATGTTATTTCACTAATGACGATAATTGCTTACCCATATCAGAACGTTGCTGCAGTTTCGATCAGCATAATACAGATTTCAATCCTGTGCTAATCTCCCAACTGCAGCAAGGAGCATACCTAGCTGGTCTTTCACTCACTGCTCCCAACGCATTCTCTGCCTTCATCTCGAAAGCTTCCCAGGTACTACCCCATCCACAAATATCCTCCGCAGTGTATGTTGTAGCTTCAAGTAACATAGCATTATCATCTTTGAATGTTGCTTTCACTTATCGTGCTGGTAGGGGATAGAGATGGATAGAAATGAAAGTTGAGGGATGGCGCAATTCAACATGATCGACACAACCGCACGAAGTCTCGCTATCACTGATATCTTGCCGATTGATCTTTCATCAATCTTTGTTTTTATAGGTAGGGGATGGGGATGGGTATAGAGATGGAGATTGAGCTATGGAACGATACGAAGTGATCGAACTGAGCGGATGACATCTACAGATCTCGCAATTCCTTAGCGTGTTGGCCCTGTACATTATGACCATGTGTGTTAATTGATATTTCGTTTCCAATCTACTTAACAATCTTTCAACTATCTTTCTCTGAATAAGTAGTCGTGCTAGTCGCAAATAATATATTGACAAAAACAAAACTATTATAGATCAAGAGCTTCAAAAAGTTTCATTCGCAACACACATTGAAAAAGACGGGCTAATATTTGACAAACAATCTACATGTAGAAATGTAATGTTACATGAAGCGTAATACACTTTATCGAATGTGATCCGCGTTCAATTCATCTGATCAGTGAGTGTCTCTATATCTGACTCGTGGAAGCATTTAACGTGACAGACACGGCAGGGTGAGAATCATAGTTTGTCTGATTTATATTTTGTTGTCGAGAACAATGATCCGTGTAGGGGCTGTTTCTCAATGGCTCAGGATTTTATATATACACGGACTTAGGTTACTTCAGTTTACTAAACTGTGAATGGCAGTTTGTTGGGAGTGTTAGGTAGACGGACAGGGATAGGGTCCTAAATGAAATACATGTATATACAATGAAATGCATGAGATCGGTTCATGTAAAGTTTCGGCAGTGTGGAAGGACATGTCATGTCCCTGAGTATGGTTTGTTCATAAACGACAGGTCTGCACTTTCGCCTGGTTTGACGGAAGTTTCCGCAGCCGGTAGGCCGGGCACTATGGTTAGATCGGCTCGCCCTGGCATTGACACCAAAATGCTGAACTTCTGTATACATTTGTGGTAAATAGTGCAACGAATGAGAGAGTCAAGGCGGGTGACGTATCACAGCCACATCCCCACCCCCGCACACACGCTCACCACCACTATCACCACCACCACTACCACCGACACCACAACCATTACCCCTACCAACACTCCACCACCACCACCACCACCACCACCACCACCACCACCACCAATTAAGAACATAATTTCTCCCCCACTAGTACCACCAGCACCACTACCACAGGTAATACCTGCACTTTACTTCCAGTCTACGACCCTTTCTCTAGGAATAGGCAATGATAGGTCATCAGCGTTTTAATGCACCCACCATCGAAGTGACCAAAAAGGTAGTCCAAATGTCCCTGTGAGACCGAAACCTGGTTATTGATTGCATTTGTGTCTTGTTTAAAGCCCAAAGAAATGAAAGCAACGGATATTACATATTCATACATGTGAGTTGACGTAAAGTGTTCCTAATTACGTCTCTCTGCGATCCGCATCAGATGAAGGTTTATCGAGTAATGACTAACAGAGTGACTGGTCATCCCCTTATCAAGCTTACATCTCTCCGTCAGGTTTGTTGGCCAGCGTCTAATTAGATTGGTTCACAGTTTCATCAATGCGACGAAGAACAGTCAGTCATTACAATTATGCGCTAATTCAGTTTGCAAGCGGACGGATCTTGACACGACGGTCACATGACGGTGTGAGATGGGCGAGGGACAGAGGAAGAGAGAAATAGATAGATAGATAGATAGATAGAGAGAGAGAGAGAGAGAGAGAGAGAGAGGGGTTAAAAATAATATCAAAAACAATATTACCCCTAATCTGTATTAACATTAAGGTGGCGAGACTGTACAAGGCTAAATGTAAGTGATCGCCGACTTGCTATAAAACGAGTACTCTCAGTTGATCGTTGAAGTGTTAACTTCTGCGTACTTACAGCATGACAGATCCGATATCAAGCAGGCAAAGCCGGGGGGTGGGGGTGGGGGTGGGTGGGGCGCTGTGTACCCACCTGATCCCGAAATGACTGCTGTTATTTGATAGAGTGGGACCTGGGAGAGGAGAGCAGAGGAGGTGTGTGTGTGTGTGGGGGGGGGGGGGGGGGATCGGAGCAGGAAGAGAGGCAGCCTGGGATTAGGATGAGTGGGGAAAGGGGGAGGGGGGGGGGGTGGCCAGTTATATAGGCCCCTCTATGCGGCTAACATATTGCGAACAATGTCATCGGGAGAATGGTCATAGTGACCTTGTTGATTATAATTGACGTAGACAAGGGATGTGTGTAAGGTTGTGCAGAGGAAAGGGGAGGGAGGGGAGGGAGTGGGGGGGGGGGGCATGTTCTTACCCCTTTTCACTCTGATGCAAATGGGAATGAGGAAGGGGACCAATGATACCTTGAATGATTCATTGACCGTTAGTTTCCTTCTCTCACCAGATCAGTTCACACGGCTGTACTCAAACTACCAAATGATACGGTCCGTATTCTAAACAGAGACTATACGTATGCCAAATAAAACAACATGCAAAATCATCATTGATTCAGTGTGATTGATTTCGTCTACAGAATCACTGTGGTTTATTGAGCTTGCCCACAAAACGATTACAGCGAAGGATTGAAACTATCCACTTTTGTGATTGACTGCATCAGATGATTGATTTCACGCCCCTTAAAGTTAGTCCACGTGTAGTATTCGGCCTAAGATAAACCACTGTTGTGCATGCTAGACTATGTCTAATGTATTATTGCATCAGGACTACGTCACGAGCTGATGGGCTTCATACGTCATAGAATGAACATGTACTTTTCTTCTCGTGCATGGTTCATTTCACATTTTCATAACTATTGTCATGAAGATGTGTAGAAAGTTTACAGGGTTTTTACGTCCTGATAATAAAATTAAAAGGTTATGGAAATGAAAACTGTCTGGCCATAACGTATACACTATCTTTTATGACAAGGTATGTGACCTATTGCTCATACTGCTACGCTTCTCTATTTTCTGTAACATGTTTTCATGGTCATGTTCTTGTGTATTTAAGTCGAGCAGTGAATTCAGCCATGCCTTACACGATGTAACCTAGACTCAAGCCATATTTTTCCTCTCACACCTTTATCTTAAATAACTATTAATTACATGTTTTCGCACATCCATGCGACCATTTAGGCAAGTCTCTTTCGTGAGTGCTGCCTCTGATTTCTTATGAATAGATAATGTCACCATGGAAGGTCCATGGTGTCACCGTGCATTTACCATCCCACGTCTGTGCACCAATTTGCCAATGCAGGCCACCTTATACTTGTCAAGTATGTCTCGTTAGTATTCACGTGGTAAGATCACTGGACACAAGACTAACTATTATTCTGCGTATCAGCATGCTCAGAGAGGGAGAGAAAAAGACGACTAGTCTTTTTTTTTCATCCAGACTTTCTTATGATCGCAGTTAACGACCAAACAAAATCACCCGTAGCCTTGAGCTTATTTTATATGTATATCGACAGATGAAATGAGAGGTGGAGAAGACTCGGGGGAGGGGTCGTCTGAGTCGATGGATGTGCGTAAACATTGCGCAGATCCGTCACGTGGTCAACGTGCCATCTGTCGCCACTGATAGGAGATGAACGGAGGGGAGGGGCGTGGGGGCGGGGGGGGGGGGGGGGTATTGCATATAGCCCTTCTCAAGCTCGATATTATATCCGTGAAAGATGCGAACGAAATCAAAATGACCGGACGTTTCCTTGATCAGGCTGATATTTTCTTCTTGTAAGTTTTTCTATCCTCACACATCCCTGGTATAATTATACTCGAAAAGAATGCGCACGTCAGTAATTCACTATACACACTGATTCATGGTATGATAATATCATTACAGAGCTCTTCACCATGCGCTCGCCTTATACGTGTTATACATCCTTGTCATTACAAGATGAAGAGTACGTGCATGGTAATTTCCTTGGAACCATCACAATAAAGGTCCATGGTAACATGTTCATTGTTTACTTTGTAGGCGGGAAACATGATAATGCTCCTGTAGATGAATGACATATCATCATGATTACATAACAAACGCAAGCTGAGACATCACGGTGTCATAAGGTGCCTCGTGGTCAATAAATACATTATTGCGATATTCTTTGGGGAGAGAGAGCCGCCAATGAAAGTGCCTCATTTATGACTCGGCGTTCCGGTGTGTGTGTTCCACCCATCGTCATGAATATTGCCTTGGAGTCGTCGGTAATCGATCATATCGGAACCCCTTCCACCCGCATGATTCACTCGCTCTCTGATATCTGACCAGCCCGCATCTTCTCAGATGATGGACAAGGACACGGCGGTCCGGTGCGTGTATTCCCCCGTTGTCACTTGGAGTCGTCAGTGATCGATCTTTAATCACAACCCCTTCACCCGCATGATTCGCTATGTTCCTGACATCTGACCAGCCCGCAACTTCCCGGATCCTGGACCAGAGTGGAGACGAGTGCTTCGAATAACATTTCCTCAATCTTGTCAATAACAATAACCGTCTGTCATTGCTACTGTACATGTACGTCAGCAGCATTTCGCTGGTCTGCCGATTTTTACTCGTCTTGGCCGATACATATAAAGGCAGTAGGCATTTTTATATCGAATGCTATTTTCGTTTAGTAGCACAGGGCTAGATTTAGCGGTAAGTGTTGCACGCTTAAGACAATTTAGCCTTTTTGCAACAGAGATGTAACTCGGCATGGCTGAGCAGTACACCCTAACTATCCCTTTTTTCCATGTTTACGTTTGGGTGACCCGTCCAAAGCACAATCCCAAATCTAGCGATCAAGAGAATCCGCTTAAAGTCACCTTCCAGGTCTAATATTCTGAGGGAAGTATGTTTTTCTTTTGTCAATAGTATTTACAAAATTTCATTATCATAACCTTCAAAGAGTTTAGAGTTTGCGGCTTAGTCTTGAAAAGCGCTTCTATCAGAAAACGTATTTTGACGATTTAGAACATCGTGCAATAAACCATAAAGTAGCAGACATGTTTCAAATTATTTCCGATATTCGTGATATTCATGAGAGCGTGTGTATCGTGTCTATTGCTCCCTCTGAGTCCTATCGACCTTTATCATGGTTTTCGTCTTCACTCGGTGTGAAAACTAATCTACCTTGACATGAGCGATGCTCCTTTTTATCATGTTATCACATTCATGTACTTTCACTATCTGGCGATGACTGATGGGTAAACGCAGACCCCACGTGACCTCAGTGTCACGTGGTATTGAGGCCTTACGGTGTTAACCAATGAGATATAAGCAGAGACATGATGGATCTCCATGGTTTCACGCAATACATCCCGTAGCCTTTGACCAAGACACGGTAATGAACTGAGGGGGTAAACCGTTAAGGTGTATCTACATCGAAGCCGTCACTCGCCAAAATGCCGCCGTAATCATGGTAATGGGGCCGTTCAGTTCCCATCCTCGGACGAGTCGATGGATCCCCAGTACGGGCTGTTATAGATCGATATACCGGTATATCTCATTTGATCGCTGAATCGAATATGATATTTTGGTCGCCTGAAGTAAGGGAGACGTTTTCATGAGTAATGCTAGTAACTTAATTTGGGATAATCTACCTTGCACGTAAATCATTCATCATAATACTCAGAAGTCCAGGTGTACCCTACTGATGATAGACATACTTAAGTCATGGCAGGTGATTGGTACTATGGAATGAAACAGAACAAATAAAGACAAAATACACTCAAATAAAGAAAAACAACTAATTTTCCTTACGTTGGAGTTGGGACCTGGTTGGAGAAGAGTTTTAGCTTAAAATGCCTTTGAATAGTTGCTTCTCGTTACTTGATTAATGTTTGATTATTTACTCCAAGCATGAAGACCCTCGCTTAACGTCTCATTAAAAAAATCTGACAAATTTGACCAGGACTTGATATGAATATAACTTGTTTGCTTCACTTATTTACATGTCAAGGAAAATAGATCACAGTATTGAACCATTTCAAAGGGTGGTACCCTATGTGTTTGACGTGTAAACAGTTCAATATTTGCCATGATGTGTATTCATGTCGGACACAAAACGAGAATGGATTTATCTAGTACTTCTGATGGCCGATTGGTTAGGGAGATTGAAGACCATCGTATTGTTATAATGCCGGTAAATATTAACAACTTTGTCAAAGTGCATCTCACAAGTCATGACAGTTCTTCAGATTGTAAACATTGAGTGTCGTGACATGTAGCTTTGCTTTCAGGCTGTCGGGCATTTCTAATCCATACTTTTCAAGAAAGGAGTCTGACTGCAGTAGACTAATCATTGTCGATGTCTTCGGCGGCTCGCCCAAACACGCGCATGGGACGGACTGAGAAAAGAGGAGAATTAGAAAGCGACTAGTCTTAGGAGTACCAGACTCTGTTTTTCCTTTTGGATAAAAAAAGTGTCCTATAGAAAATATAGGCTACATGACATGATATAGGAATAATCATTAAATACTATTTTTTTTTCTTATCTCCGATCCGCCTCTTACTAAGATTGTACAGGCAGCGTTGTGAGCCCGTATAACGATGTCAACACTTTATGCACAATGGAGACTTTTTGCACAAGTGATACACACAACTCCCCGGTATTGAGCAACGGTCAGTCTGGTACTCAACGGGTTAAAGACATGATGGCTCTTTTACAAAAGCCACGAGACTCGGTACGAATCAGCAGTATACCCTTACTATAATATATATGAAACATGTGAAATAGCCATAGCTATTCGAACCTGCTCAGGACAAGAAATAAAAACACAGCTTTGTTTACGTTTAACGACCCGTCCAGAACCTACTCACAATATTAAACAATCAATATAATTCCGCTCAAAGTCATTTCACAGTTCTGTCGTTCATTGGGAGCGAAGTTCATAAACAGTATTTCATTACATTTCCCCTAGTTTTTACCATTTCATTATCCTGCACTAGGGCTTCCCTGTCTTTAAAGATGGCCCGTCCTTTTTAGAAACATCTGCAAACTTCATGAAAGTTTGCACATATTCAGTATGTATCTTTGGGATACCAACTGTAAAATTTTAAGGTCAGAGGTACTCTCTATAACCCCCGTAGAATAAATTAAAATCTAACTAGTTTTCACTGAGATTTGACTATTTTCGTGGTACGAAAAAAGAATGCTCGATCATCGGAGATTATTTCCTCAAAACCGAATATTACGCTTTGTCGATTCCAGGAAAAGGTTATATAGCCACTCTCTCTTAAATGATGACAAAGTCAGGGAACTTTCAGAAATAGGTGTGCAAAAGGAACGGGCTACCTTTAAAACGGTTTGAGAAGTTAGACTAATATTGTTTCGAGAAGACGCCGTCGTATAAATCACCGTCGTGCATGTATGTGTGGAGAAACGCACGTCTTTTAAGACGAGAAAGCTTTGCGGGGTGCCAGTAGTTGGACAATTAGGATAAACATTTGTCGAGATTTATGACTTAAGTGACAGCCATTACTGACGGAAAGGTTATCGACATAGAAAGAGGACAATGTGCGTATTCGCAACTGACTATATCCCGGGTGATGGTGGGAATATAAAGATGATTCCGTAATCAAAGAGTGTCAATAACATCTTAGGAAATGAAAAATATTACATATCTCTCTTCTTGTCTCCATGACAAAATCAACTCTCTACCTATTTCACATTACCCAGCTACGTGAAGTTAAAGGTTGACCCTCTCAGTATCAACTAGTATTATGCCCATATCTATTGCAACATAATATATTGCATATGGGACTGAGATATATGGCGCAATATATCACATGACCTGAGTGATAAATATCGATAGAAAACGCCACTTTTCGACATGAGATTTATTTGATTTGAGAAAAAAAGTGGTTATGAGCCCAGTGCACACTTACTGCGTCTGTCTTTATGAGAGGTTTATTGGTTGTTTCATTTCGACCCGTCGTGATGGCATTATTTGAGGTCGTTTACATGTCAAATCATACATTTCAGAAATGGACGGGCGTAGTTATTGCCTGGCATTGTATTTTCACATGTAACAATATACCAGCTTTAAGGAATCGTTTTTATAGCGTTATTATGGCGAGTTAAGAGTGATGCAAAATAAATCTTCTTTCGTGTTTACAAACGCTCGTCCCTTTTGTTTCGTCGCATTCCTTGAAAATTATGTGTTTTCTTGTATCAAACAACGCTCTCCTTATTGCTTCGCCTTAAAGTTTCTTTTATTCTTTTTTTTTTTTTTTCTTTTTTTTACAAATATCTTCTTCTTTATTTCCGCCCCCTCTCCCCTCTTTCTATTCAGCTCATTCATCTCTTCTCTTTCCATACAGCCTCTCTCTCAACCTGCTGTGCTATCATTTAGTTCTATTAGATTATAGTTTACCAAACTAGAACATAACCTTTTCCTGACCATTATTTTGTTCTTGTCATATGCAGGTCATGCCTGCTCTGAGCCCAGTCAAATCTTCGTTTCCAAGCATGCTAAGTGACGGATAAACCTGGACCCACTCGCAAACCTCCTCGGGATCATCCCAACAGACGATGGTGTGAATTTGTCATTCATTACAACAAGTAAAATCACGACAGATACGGGACCATCGCATCGAGAATACGGATGTGTCGGCATCATCGCGAGGTAACGTTGATCGGATCAGCCGCGTATGAACCGGACCCATGAGGATTAACTCCCGCGTGTGAATGGGTCGAGGAAACAACCTGCCGACGCACAGACGGCTGGGCCCACGGAACACTCAGGAATCATCTGACCATGTTTACAGACACTCGGATTCTTGATATCATCGTACGTGTCAATAGATCAAGCCAGTCATTTGTCTGAACGCCACAGTGGTCATCGCACGTGAAAAGCTATTCAAAACAAGACTGGTTTAGAGTTGTGGATTACGCGAAGAAATGCAATTGAGATTGTAATCGTGCACATTGATTGTATTGGATTTAGATTTAAATGTGAGCGGATCGCGATCACGGTGCCAAAGACGTAACTTGGACATGCCAATCCGCGAGGAGAAATTCATTTATGACTTTAAACAGATTGATATCTATTTTATGAGCGTTTGGCATTCATTGGTCAATGCTGACGATATGAAAAAGTGAAGTGAAGCACATCAACGATTGATTCAAAGAATGAAGCACAAGTTGACCTGCTAAAGAAGTTTTTATCACCGAACGATAATTTTCTGTAACTGGTGGAGCATTCGAGATTCCACCATGAGTGCTCCCCAGATTCTGGTAAACGGGTCCCTGGCCCAGACGGAGCCCGCGCACCCGAGACAACTCCGGATCGAATCCCACGATCTCCAGACGATCACGGAAGATGAGGAGGTCGCGGGCCTCAATGAGCTCAAGAAGATGACGACGCGCCTGCGGCTGTCGACGAGGAGGCCGTCCATCATGCAGTGGCGGGAGAACCTGACCCACTTCCAGCAAGGCCTGGGCGGGGTGAAGGAACAATTGGGTGGGATGTCGTCGAGAAACGATTCCGACGACGAGGAGGAAGATGATGTCGATGAGAGGTCAGACAGTAGCGAAGAGCTTACCGCTGACCAGGAGAGGAGAAAACGGGTCGATGAGTCCATCACATGGATAAGGCAAGAATTGGTAAGTTCATGAACTCTATTCCACATATCGATGGAAACCTTAAAGCTTGTCGGAGGTTTAGCTGACTAGCAACAACTAATAGATTCAGAGTGTATTCCACCCATTGAAACCGAATCACTTGATAGAGTAGAGTGTCGTTATGCGCTACTACACTTTCAGGGGATGAATACGTTAGGAAAACGGCAATTATTGCAACCAACATATATCAATACGCCCGGCCTTGCAGAAGTTACGATCACATTCAGCTATAGATGTGGTGGGTTGATTTGAATTGAATTGGAATGGTTTATTAAAGCATCAAACTTCTTCAAAATCAAACAAAATAAAACTAGCAGCTCTGTGTGCATCGAATTCAAAGGATTACAACGAAATTACGAACATTAAAATAGAGACATGTTATATGAATGAATGTTTGTAAATCCTTTTGTTATCAGCTCTCAGTGACTTATCCATTTTGTTTCTTATGTGTTCCCTTACATCTCGACCAGAGGGATATGAAGACTCAGGACCACCAACTCGCCATGCAACTCATGAAGCTTCGGGGCGAGATCCAGGCGCTCAAGCTGCAGAAAACCAACGACGAGCATCGAGAATTGATCGAGGACGCCCGCTATAGCATCGAAGAGGAGAGTGCCGAACTGAAAAGCGCCCTCTTCGATCTGCCCATGAACAATAACTTCTACCCGCCCGCAGGAGGGGAGGATCTACTGAAAGATATGGGCGTGACGCGAATGAACTTGAACAGTCGAAGATTCTCACTGCGGTAGCGCAGTGTATAACCTACAAGAACGAGGATGTCAACATTATTCTTTATTGTTATCACCAAGGAAATTTATATATTTAACAGGTCGCATTCTTGGTTCCACTTCTTTTGCATATGTGACGTCTCTGCCTCTCATACTAGTTCGGTTGTCAAATCGACGGGTACATGGTTCTGCTTCGTACATAAACAATTCAGTGCTGATTATCTTGAATAGTATTGCTCGCATCAAAATGATGGTAGTAATTGCAATAATAGTAATTATGATTATTGTTATTGATGTTATTAAGAGTTGTCTTATCATCGTAGTCCTGGACATTTCCATGGCGATAATACAGTACGAGGAATGCTTGCAGTAATTGAACATTCTTCCGGAAGTATGGGGTTCTTTAAAGGAACCGACTCAAGACTCGGAGTTGTGGGCCATCTATTGTTTTTTGTATGTGAGTACTGATTACTCGTACTGATACACACAACTGGTTTATTTTAATTTCAGAATAGATCATTTTGGTCTACCATATTTACTAAATAAATTTATACACGATGTACGCCCAAATGTAGTCCTTTGAAATTCTAAAGCTTCGTTTTGGAGAACATACGGGTATTACACAGTGAGTGTAGATAGTGTACCCCTTTTTGTAAATACAATCATTTTTAAAAAAAACATTTCATGAACCACATAACAGATCCAATTGGTGACATAATGAAGCGTTATACTGACGTAGAATTCAAATACGTGCAACCTACCGGGCCTGCTACACATGTACTATGCAACTTACATTAAAAATTCAGCTTCCTTTTTCAAATGCAAAATGAAGTTAAATGTGTTGAGGTAATCTTCTGCTTTCCTAAACGAGCATGATAAATATATCGTGCACAATGTGCAACAATGTGCAACATAAAGCACTGAACAGACCAGTCGCTTATATTATGATGCTCAAAATCATTTTGTCAAAGCATGGGTCTGTAAAAATTCATTTATATTTTTCGACTATCCGATGAAAAATCAAAATGTAATGTAATGGTCAACCTATTGGGTTAACTTTCAATTATCTTTATTCTGATTGGTTGTTTGTAAACAGTACATTTTTCTACATGCTGTGGTGATTGTAAACACAACTCTATACCATCTGCCCGTCAAGACGATACGTGACGTCACTGCTAGTAGCTCTTTGATGTGACCCAACACATATAGAGAGGTAGGAGCGTGTGAACTAGATTGGACAAATGATTAACATGCTTTGCGATGAAGTATTTCAATGTAGATCATACGCCTCGAACATTTTGTATTTAAAGAGGTAAATGGACTTTTATTTTTTTAGTGGGTATGAACCTTGTACGCCATGCAAGAAAGTTACTGCCCGAGGCAGGTAAGAGGAAAGTTCAGTTGCGCATTCGACGCCTGCAAAGGGATCTGCGCACCGACAATGTATGTGACAATAGATGGCGCTATGCACTTGGTTTGTACCACAATATTAATTGTTTTGTCATAGGTACTTTTTTTTTTTTTTAGAAAATGGAATGATTCTGAGAAAATATAACGACACTGTGACGATGAAAGTGGATTTCATTTGAGGTTATTGTTATTCTTAAGAGGGAGCAGTAATACTATGAAAAAATGAATTACTGAGCATCTTGTAAGAGAATGATTACATTTATTGTTCGATTTTTTTTTTTTTTTTTTTTAGGACTATTCTACTTAACAACTTGTACCGTAAGGTATCATTTATTAATTGTATCTTTAATTAAAAACTCCAGGCCTTTCGACAAATTAGTTGACAAACTACACTATATTATCGCCGAATAGTGAATGGAGCTTCGATTCGATTCTGGACAAACATAACTCACGCACGCACACACACACACACACACACACACACACACACACACACACACACACACACACACACACACACAATGCACACACACTCAGACACATTATTGTACATACATATCGTACACACGCACACACATACAAACACACGTACACACGTACACACATGAACACACATAGGCCTACGCACACACACTCACAAACAAAGAGACATAATCACACGCACAAACAAACACTAAATCTCGCATAAACACCTACACAGTATACCAGAGCAGATGTGACTGGTATGACCGAAGCTATGACAATCTCGGCTCACTTCTGACACCCTCGACAATGCTCGACAACCCACGAATGTCTTTTATTTCATCATGTTCATCGACATGATATTCTTAATATTTAATATCAGGTAATCAACTCATTCAATAATGCAGCGAGAACGCACTAATTCAGCAAATTTCAATCTTAATGAACTCGTCTATTTCCATAAGGTAACGAGGGGCCAGGAGCTCTGAATTAATAACTAGCCGCGTTCATTTACATTGAAATATGACAGTATACATCTCGACCTAGCATGACATGGCCGTGCTAAGAATCATGCGGCTGCTTATTCCTCAGAACTAGCACAGTAGTTAAGGCATTTTCTTCATCACAATACCTACTTCGGCTAAGTAATACAACTGGTACATAATGTCTTCTTCGTACCTTTGCTTGATTACAGTCATGATGTCCGTTATGACAGAACAATATCATGTACAGACACTTTAAGGATAAACTATGATTAATGTACAGTCGTGTTATTGTAAAAGAAACTTTGGAAAAGTTTCTTAGCTTAGTCAGTTTACATTCTCAAAAATGACCTTAGTCAAAATCTGGGGTGGTGTTTTGAAAGTAGGCCCAAAACGAAATCAGTTATTCTGAAAATTTACATAAATGCAAAACTACAAAGTAAGGTAATCCTAGTAATGGATCGTAAAGGAATTGAGCTGGGAATTAAAAACTTATGTCAAATCTTGAGTTAAATTTCACAGTACTGTCCCTGCAATAATCAATTGGTTGACTCTTTGAGATCGTAGAAGATTTAAGTCAAAATCTAAGGCGGACCTTTACTGCGTTTTGAGAATACCACCCCAGAAATGTTGCGAAAGGGGGCGACTACCCGGGCACAAGAGGGCGTTAATGAGACGACTTTTTACTCATCAGAGGACGGAAAATACGTGACCTCGGCCAGCGAGTTGGCCGCGGCCTGCACCAGGTACGTCACAATGGACAGCTCTTTCTTCACCAGTTCCCACTTGTCGGGGTCCTCGTTCGTGTCAATGTTGTACATGGCGTCCACGATGCCCGCGAACTTCTCCCCGGCGTATGCGTTCTTACTGCTGGGTGCGAACACGACGTGCCTGGAGAGGAAAGGTGGGTAGAGAAAGTGTAAGGCGGGTGGGGAAGAGTGGAAGGGGGGTAACGGCAGAGGTGGGGTAAAAGAGAGAAAGAGAGAGGAAGAGAGCGAGAGGGAGAGAGATGGGGAGAGAGAGAGAGAGAGAGAGAGAGAGAGAGAGAGAGAGAGAGAGAGAGAGAGAAGGAGAGAGAGAGAGAGAGAGAGAGAGAGAGAGAGAGAGAGAGAGAGAGAGAGAAGTGGGTTGAGGAGACCTGTAATCATGCAGGGTACTAAGCAAAGACAAGCATTGACTTTTCCATTCATGTACCCATGGTACTGAGGGTGTGAAACAGTCATGATTTGCCTACCTTGTATATTTATTTGTAATTAAAGGGCATATACTGTACTGGGAAGACAAACAAACTTTCAATAGAGGAGCGTGAGCAATCTTCTTGCCAATGGTCTTAACATCATGTATTGTCTATTTTAGAAACTTGCTGAAAATTATTTGCCCTCAAATGATCCACATTTGGGGTAGTTAGTGATTAAATCACAAATCCTACAAATGTTCGCCCCGAACTATTTGAGGATTCGTGATTTAATCACTAATAACTGCAAATTGGATCGCTTGAATACAAATAACTTTCAGTAAGTTTCTAAAATAGACAATGCATGAATTTAAGACCATTGTCAATCAATGACGATCACCTTTTGAAGGCTTTCTTGTCTTCCCAGTACAGTATATGCCCTTTAAAGAAGACATGCATAAACTCTAAATAATTGAATAATTACAAATGAGAGAAGGTAACTGTATTATCGATAAATCACAAGAGCAATATTTACATTCAGGTACAGGATATTATATTCCTTACGCTCGTCCGATGTGCATGAAGTGCATGAGATAAGCTGCTGCTCTATGAAATTATGTGCATTTCTTGGTAGTTTGTTTTTACATGTGGCACACTGAAGAGGTGATAATAAGGAAGAAAGGAGGAGTGTGATATTTGACATATTTAAGTGCACTTAGAAACTATGTAAATTATAACTAAAAGGATCATATCATGAAGGTTAAGTGACATGAGATCGACCATCGAGTGATACCACTCCTATCTCCCAACTGCGAGATGTTGTGTGTCTTACTTGACAGTAGGTCTTCCGGTGAGCCCCATGGGGTCGATGAAGGACCGCTCCAGGTATATCAACTGATCATTCATCCTCCGAACAGCCATCACACTGTAGGGAAAGGAGAGAGAGAGAGAGAGAGAGAGAGAGAGAGAGAGAGAGAGAGAGAGAGAGAGAGAGAGAAGAGAGCAAGAGAGAGAGAGAGAGGGTGAGGAGAGAGAGAGAGAGAGAGAGAGAGAGAGAGAGAGAGAGAGGGTGAGGGAGAGAGAGAGAGAGAGAGAGTGAGAGAGAAAGAGAGCAAGAGAGAGAGAGAGAGGGTGAGGGAGAGAGAGAGAGAGAGCAAGAGAGAGAGAGAGAGAGAGAGAGAGAGAGAGAGAGGGTGAGGGAGAGAGAGAGAGAGAGAGAGAGTGAGAGAGAAAGAGAGCAAGAGAGAGAGAGAGAGAGAGAGAGAGAGGGTGAGGGAGAGAGAGAGAGAGAGAGAGAGAGAGGGGCGTGAAAGAGATGGCACAAGTGGGAGAGAGAGAAAAAAGAGAGGGGTGACAATAAAACAGATTTTAGTTAACTTTACCAATATAAACTGTAAGAATAAATTACTACTTGCTTCCAACTTTCATGAATATTATATCCATCGCAATAACGTACAGAGTTCATCTTACGGGTGATAATCTACGTGACCTCGGTGCATTTTTTCATGACGGTAAGAAGGTTGTTTTGAATTAAACTAAAACCAATAAAATCATAAACATTCCTAATCATCTTGAGACGATGTTCAGTTGACACTCGTTCGTGTATAAGTGCATGCATACAGCGGTGGCTCCAGCACAAGTTTATTACATTGCATATAATTTGTAATAATATAGTTATATAATAGTAATAGTAAATAGTAATATAATGATATGATAATAGTAATATACTACAAACAGATTATACAACAATATGTAGAGGTACCAGACAATCTTTTGAACTACCACTGAACGTTTTACCAAAATGAAAATAAATTTTTACTCACTCATTCTTGTCCAATTCGTTTAGTCTCGCTGCAAAAGCATCAGCGGATTCTGAGAAACTTGTGACAGCACTATTCATGAAGTCTGGAAGTGAAATAGAACGAACAGATTATCATTCGTAAGACATGACATGACCAATAGCCATGAGGTAGCGATAATAATCCAAACAATAAAATACTATAATACGATTCAAATTCAGAGAGAGAGATAGAGCGAGGGAATGAAATAGATATAGAAAGTGGAATATGGTGAGAGAGAGAGAGAGAGAGAGAGAGAGAGAGAGAGAGAGAGAGAAAGAGAGAGAGAGAGAGAAACATATATAGATACTAAGAGGGAGAGCGAAAGGAAAACACAGGAGAGTGAGAGGCAAGCATAGATAAGATAAAGATATGAAATAAAGAAAGATAAATAGACATGGGGTGAGAGCGAGTGAGATACGTACACAGAAAGAGAGAGAAAGAGAGATAGAGATAGACAGAGATTAATAAAGAGAGAGACAGATGGGAAAGTGAAATATAGATATAAATGGACGGAGAGAGAAATGGGGAGGGGGGGGGGGGGTCTAGGTCGACAGACAAAGGGAGAAATATATAAATAGATAGATAGAGAGCGAGAGCGAGAGAGAGAAATAGAGAGAGAGAGAGTGAGAGAGAGAGAGAGAGAGAGAGAAATAGAGAGAGAGAGAGTGGGAGAGAGAGAGAGAGAGAAATAGAGAGAAAGCGAGAGCGAGAGAGAGAAATAAAGAGAGCGTAAGAGAGAGAGAGAGAGAGAGAGAGAGAGTGAGAGAGAGAGAGAGAGAGAGAGAGAGAGAGAGAGAGAGAGATGAGATGTCAACATGATCATGGACACGAGGAAGTGCCTTACCGAAGCTGATTCCGTAATCCGCCATCTCTTGACCAATGTCGCCATCGCGTAGACTCGTCCAGTACCCACTAACGGCGTCAGCGTATCCTACCACGTCCATGGGAAGGATGAGCGAGTCGACCAGCTGGCGAAGCACCTCGCCATATAATCGCGCCGCGGCGAGGACAAACTTGAACTCAGGGTCGTAGAAGTTAGAGACGAGTTCGAAGGTCTCGTAGACCGAGTGGTAGGTGGGGTATGATTTGACGGGTGTTTCCTCCTAGGTGATCGATTAATGAATTCAAAGAAATTAGCTGAATAATTTGACGGTTGATTGACGACGGATGAAATAAGCGTTTTTCATATGCTTCACGAATAGGTCCGCCACCATCATGTGTCCAACACCACCAGTAAAATTACCACCTCCACTACCATGCATTACTCTACTGAGACCGATAACACCACCACCATCACCGCCACTTACATCACCACCACTACTCTCATCACCACCACACCACCACCGCCACTACCATAATCATCACCACCCCAACCACCACTACCACCACCACCACTGCAACCGCCACCACCACCACCACTACCATCATCACCACCACACCACCACCGCCACCACCATCACCAGCATCACTACCACCACCAACAACACCACAACCACCACCACCACTACCATAATCATCACCACCCCAACCACCACTACCACCACCACCACTGCAACCGCCACCACCACCACCACTACCATCATCACCACCACACCACCACCGCCACCACCATCACCATCATCACTACCACCACCAACAACACCACAACCACCACCACCACTACCATAATCATCACCACCCCAACCACCACTACCACCACCACCACTGCAACCGCCACCACCACCACCACTACCATCATCACCACCACACCACCACCACCACCACCACCACCATCATCACCATTACCATCACCACCAATTACATCACCACCACCACGACCATTATCACCATCACCACCACCATCATCATTACCACAACTACCACCACCACCTCTACCACCACCACACCCACATGCTTACGCGATTATAGGTGTAGGTGAAGTCCATGGCTGAGATGCCTGCGAGCTGGAGGAAGGGGGCGTAGTCGGAGCCAGACCCGAGGGTACCGATGCTACATCACGAGACGCAAGAGACAAAGTCAGTGACGCGCCGCTTCATTGACACTTTCAGCCAAACAACTCATTTGGCATGTTTGGGATGAAGTTAGTCCCAGCAAACATAAATTATGAATAGTCTCCTTTTCAAACAACTAACACGCTAGGCCATTTGAATTGAATTTGTAACCGTCTTTGTAACTTGAACGTTTGGTTGAATTTGGGCCATTCCTTATTCAAAAGAAATATGAGTTTGGGAAAAAGACATAATTTTTGCTTTTTTTGACAATGTTCATCGGCATCTCAGACTGACTTGTTATCAATCTACTCGATTAACACGCGGTTTCTAAGTTTGATGCAACTATATAGAACGCATCTCAAAATATAGCGTAGGCGAATTTGGAACGGACAGCCCGAGAACATAATGCTTCTGACCACGTAATCTGTTCATGGTGGGCGCATAACGGAATACCTGTCCACACTATCGTGTTAGGGGAGCATCCCGAAATGATTACCTAAACGTTTACCTAACTTTCAATATAAGAAGGAAATACGTGTATGGCACATTTGTAAAAACGCCGCTCTGCATAGCGGGCCTACCAACGGACCCTGAACCAATACATGTTTGCAACTAGCCTATCTTAAAGACTGTGGGGCATTTCTAAAAGAAACTATTCAATAAAGGGGTCTGCTTATAATAGAACTATCATCCTCCATTTTTTCTTCAGCCCCGGGATGGACTTAGGGAAGAGACAATGATAAAGCGACTGGTTTCAGACAATAATTATTTGAGTACTAGACTCTATTCTTCAGTTTAGATTAGAAATGTCTACCAACCTGGAAGTACATAGTGCGGAACTAATATGCTCTTACGATGACGTCGCCATTAAAGTTTTGTCATAAAAGTCTATACATTTTGCTTTAACACTCTCATTATCATGGACTCAGTCTATATGTTATATGAACTAATGATATCTTTACGCCTTGGTACTAAGAGGATTAAAGATGTGGAACAGACGTACGGGGGTTCTGCTTCGCCTTGGGTCTCCGTCCTACTTCTCCAGACGGCATACAGCGACTCCATCTCACCGTCAGGATCAGGCACCTTGGAAGAAACACACAGGGTGAGGGCGCTCTTGTCACGTTAATTCCAGAACCCTTTATACCTATAGATAATACTTAATCCATGATGTTGATAGAATGCCAACCCTAATGTGGCTGCAAGTTATGTAGGATAGGCTTTATAACATATACATGACTGTACACAGCACATTACAATATCACGGTACTAGTATGCGTAATTGCAACTGAGTTTTGATTGACCCATCGCCAGGTTAGTAATACAGTGTATGTAAATTCGCCAGAGCCATCTATGTACATAGTTTGGCCAATTCGGTTGCAATAGGTAGCAACATGGCGCGTATCATTTTGATATTTGCTTGCCCAACAAAGCAGCATGCGCCATTTTGTTACACATTGAAACCGAGTTGGCCACATTCGGCGCAGAGATGGTTCTGGTAATGGTAGTGTTAGTGTTATAAAGCGTATCCTAAGTACTACAGCTTGCAGCAACATCAAGGCTGGTATCAATCAAAATCCTGGATTAAGTACAGTAAGTAAGTCTATCAAAGTGAGATTCACATCCAGATCACATTAAACCATTCTTTTTAGCAAGCTGACTTCAGACAAAATGCTTAGCCACTGTAACATCACAAAACTAAATCCGTAAGCCATCAACATGATCAATCAAAACGAAGAAGCTTTTCACTGTCCATGTAAATTTAGGTATTTTAAAAAAGAATCGCGCATACGACAAATAACAATATTGATATGTATTGTACTTCTTTTCATTTTACATTTTATACAATATATGTTTCTGAAAGTGCTGAACAGAATTCAGTTAGACTGAATTAGATTGGAATTGTTCTTTCAGAGCGACATCCGTATCTCGTCTTACCTTCTTGGCAGCTTCTCGAATGAGTCGGTTGAGATTGGGTGTGGCCCCGATTGAAGGCACGTACGTACCTAATTACATGGTAAATGAAGTCAGAGAAATTCGGTGAACAACTTGACGACTGATTGATGACATAACAAAATTAATGTTTTTTATATTAATGATATTAGGTCTGCCACCATCATATCCCTACGATGCAAGTATAATCACCACTACCACTATCATTCCGCTACCGCTACCAACATCACCACTCCCATAATCACCACCCCCATCATCACCATCACCACCTTCATCTCTACCATCATCATCATCACCGCCGCTACCATAAGCACCACCAAAATTTTTATCACACCCACGACCATCACGACCACCATCACCCCCCACCACCGCTATCACCACCTCTACCACCACCAACAGCGGATAAGTCTCTTTAAACATATTAAAAGGTGGTGTAATTGATTATACGATATGACTACATTATGTACAACATTTAAACAGAATAAGAATTTGAATTCGTTTTTTCAATGATTTTGATATGATATTGGACAGAGAATTAATGATACACCATCTTGAAGTTACAATCTTTAAGGTAATGCTATGAAATTAACCTTCAATTGACATTCATGTCAGTTAATCTGTAATTACCCCATGAGTCATCTATGCTATGTCTCACTCACCATCCATAGAAACATCCAAATTGAGGTAGGCAACGGCTCGGATTCCAAGGTTCTTGGCGAATTCCTGCAGAGAAGATTAATGAACTTAATATTACATTGACAGGTGTATAAACACATTTGATCGATTGATATAAGTGTGCAGTAACAGTTCATTAAACATTCAACTGCATTACTTTACAGCAACATCAATAGTACTCACATAACCCCCCCCCCCAAAAAAAAAAAAAAAAAAAAAATCCTCTTTATCATTGAATGATGCTCTATGTCAATGACTATTACGAATCTATACCCCTTTAAACACAATGTTAGATATATTTTCACTTAATTGCAGACGGATTGCGAAGGTATTTATTTGGATATGATTCGCAACACACATAACAGCCTCTGTAACAAGTTAATGGAAATAGCACCAACATACCTCTGAAGAAAATTAATGAAGGATTAATTCTTAGCGTGCCATAAGTGGAAATATTCACAAGATAAACAAGTCAATCCCATTGAACACCACACTCCCTGGAACACAAAAAGTTAACTGTGAAAAAACTCACTGTGAACATCACAGCCTCATGAGTGAGTTACCAAGTTGCCTCCCTAAAATGTCATTATTCGTATCATTAAAACATTCACAACTTTCTTCTTAATTGTCCGTTTTTTGTAAGAATTACTCTGTTTCTCAGATGTTTATGTTTCGATCTTTAGACTGGAATTTCCATTTAGATGTGGCGATGTGCGATGTAGGGATCGTTATAACCTGTAATGTTGCAGCGACTCATAATGTCACACCAACGCATAATGTGGTATTTCAGTATTTGGTACAAAAGCACGATTGATGTTCGGAAAACAATTAACCCGTTTGTAGACTTTGAAGAAAATGCTGCAGAATCATTCTTGTCATTCACTTTCAAGAAACATGATTTTAATGATGTTGTTTGGTAAATTGTAAGGTCAGTGAACTTTAAAAAAACAATTGATTTTCCTTCATTCTCCGTGCATTCAATGTACCAACATAATTTTATCCAGTACTCTAAAGTAAATGAAACCAAATGGTTCTGCAGTACTTTCTTCAGTAAACTCCTACTTAACACTCTAGGACCACAATATGCGTCACTTTGACTAATACAGGCTGTAACAAACTCTATATAGCACACCGTCGTATCAAAAGGGGATTTCCAGTCTACAAATAGAGACAGAACCATCAAAGAAGCAGAGCCACATGGCTGCTTACTAACCTCGACCCACTCCGTGGACCCGATCAAGCCCTGCTCTTCGGCACCCCAGCTGCAGAACATGATGCTCCGGCGCGGCCTCCAGCCTACCGACAATCAGAAAAATAGAAATGAGAAATGAAAGAACGCGAGTCCCTTTTGCAGGTCCACGGGATGTAAAAAAATACGGAAAATAACAAAAGGTACAGTATCAGAACTTCCCTCACAATGATAAACCTAGAAACTGACTTCAAGCGAAATTATAGCGATCGCTAGATTTTGAAGAGGTTTCGAGTTGGTTGTCCGAAACCTATCTCCCAGGTTGGTATTCGCTGTAATCATCATGTGGACAAACTTAATATACCACGGTGATTCTCATGAAAAAAAAAATCAATTGCATGTATATTGACAATGACTAATAATGTTTCATGCTGTTTCTTTGGCGTCCCATAAAGTTAGTCCAGGTTTAGTACCTAGTAATTAAATTAATACATCGTCATGGTGACCATTGTGAATACGGACCAATGCCTAGAAGATATGGAGTTGTGAATGTAAATGATCTGAATTCAGGCTTTTTTCGGAGTCATGGTAGTGTATTTTCTCTTGATGTTTCTATCTATCTCTCTCTTTCTCCCTCTCTCTATCTCTCTTTCTCTCTCTCTCTCTCTCTCTCTCTCTCTTTCATCCTCCTTACCCTTTTTATAGAGCACACTGACGGACCTAGCGATCTCCAGCATTGCGGTGGTCCCGCTCCCAGCGTCGATGGCGCCAAACCCCCATGCATCCCGATGGTTGCCCATCAACACGTAACGATCTAAAAATCAACAGCGAAGATACACTTAAATCAGGAGACTACAATGAGACAACGATATATGAGCCACGTGAGGCATAATTCGTCATTCATTTCATCACTGACATCGTCATTGACATCGTCATTCATATCGTCATTGACATCGTAATGGATATCACATGTGTCACTAACATCGTCACTAATATCACCATTAATATCGTCATTCATATCGTCATTGACATCGTCATTGACATCGTCATTGACATCGCAATTGACATCGAAATTGTCATTAACATCGTCATACATATCGTCATTGGCATGTCATAGACATCGTCATTGACATCGCATTTGTCAAATAACGTCGTCATTCATATTGTTATCGACATCGTAATTGACATAGCAATTGTCATTGACATCGTCATTCTTATCGCCATTGACATCATCGGATTAAGGACCTCTTTTCTCTCATTCCCAGAATCAATCTTGAATTCGTATACTGTCCCTTGAAGGGTCAGTAAGCCTAAGGAAACTATAAAGATTGCAGGACTGTAATCAGGCAGAATTGCTCCCAACTGTCCCATTCTTGTTTGATTTCTAGATAATAGGATGGAGTCATATCAACGCTACAAAATCGTTGAAATCAAACGATATCCGGATCAGGCGATGACGGCAGAATGGAGCTGACATGATCACGACCAGCAATCATTACCAGGTCTACTTCTTGCCAATAACCCCCTCCCCACAATTAAACAAAACAAGTATGAAAAACTGAAGGTCAGTTCATCCATTACCCTGAGCTTTGGATTACATAGGAAGTCATGCTCATTGTTAAAGTGATTGCAATACGGACTGTCCGTGGATTTGCCTTTGACCCTCAGGTTATCATCATTCATTGTGCTCATCATGGAAATTTCATTTGACAGTAACATTTTCATTCATATGCTCATATCGTGATTGACATCTCAATTATCATTGACATCGTCGTTCATGTTTTCATTGGCATTCGTCATTGACATGTCCTTGGCATCGTCATTTCTATTCGTCAATTGACCTTGACCTTCACATTGTGGTTACCTGGTTCCACACTCCCCCGGAGCACGCCGATCACGTCCACGCCATTCGCCATCTGGTTTTTAGTGTAGATGGACATTCGTACCGTCCTGTAAGGATGGGAAGGTGGTAAGGAGATTAATGATTCGTCCACACGGAAGCAATTTTCTGCTGCTGCTCGCCGTATCTACTTTCTTGCTCACGTTTTCCCGTCACAATAACGCAGGAAGATTGCACCTTGAATAGATCTATAAATACCAAGGCGAACAGCCGCTTCTCCAAGGTAAAGGAACCCACCGAGAGGTATAAAAGGTTTGTGATAAAGGCAAAAAGTAGCGCAAACCCCTCCAATGTGGGGGTTACCTGAACATAGTTTCGTCTATTTTCATCATGACTACACCAGTCATTTTGTTACACACTCCCCGGTACATATATTTATCCCTTCTTTTAGTGATTCATTCATTCTTCGTCATTTCACATCTGTCTCTTTCTTCTACTTGCTTTCATCCTGGAATATAAAAATTCTTTTTATTTTGTCCACATTCGACATTATTCTCCATGTTCTCCTCCCTTTTCTTGGCCTCCTTATCCCTTTTCTTGTAATTCCTTGCTTCCCTCAACTTCTAAACACAACAAAAAATAGCATAACTTTTGATCGAAATGGTTTTGACATGATTGTTTCTCAACTTATTTACTAACTTCCGTTCATCCAATCACATTAATCCAATCAGTCATGCTTGAGTGAGCACACATTAAAGGCAAAATTGTCACTTTTCAAAAGTCACAAGGGTGATTGTTTATGCCGTTTTAACAGTTGTGCAATTTTTAAAGTGTATTCACTCAACTATGACACAAAAATGACTTCTTATCTTCAAATGATAGCTCATGTTACATCTTTGTCAAAATATCTAGAGTTTCATTTTTCACAAAAATCAAGGGTTTTTAAAAGTTTCAAACTCAAGAGAGATGAGTATTTTTTAAATGGAGCTCACTCAACCAGAACAATGGATTAAGTGTCGGGATAGGTGTTAGTACATCCAGAGATGGATGATAAACAATGAAAGGACATAAATTATGCACCAGAAATAGAATTCATTAAAAATGTATATGACAGAATCCAAATATTACCCTTGTGACTTTTGAAAAGTGACAATTTTGCTTATAATGTGTGCTCACTCATGCATGACTGAGTGGATTAATGTGATTTTCACGCAGAAGTTAGTGAATAGGTGAAGAAACAATCCTGCCAAGTTATGTTGCTCAAAACCTCTTCAATAAAAAGTTATGCTACTTTGCTTAGGGGGGACTTACTTTTGTGGGTCTTTATTTGCTCTTCTTTCCTCTATTTTGACATGTTTGATCCTACTCCTCCTTTATATTTTTCTTCTCCTCCAATACCATTTTTCCATTTCTCCTCCGATATCTTCTTTTTTTCTATCTTTTCCTTCCTTCTATGTTATATGCGATATGGGGAATTGCTTACAGATCACTGAATTCGTTAGCAAACCCTGGGCCGTATCTGTAGGTGAGGTCCAGGCCGCCGGCCCATTCGTCGACAACTTCATCACCGCCCAGCTTCCTAAGATCATTTTAGATCAAATGGATATCAAATAAAATGAAATAAATTATTTCACACCGCATTATTTGACATATCAAACCACATCATTGCACACGTATCATCAATTATTTTATATCATTTCATTTTCATTTCGTTTTGTTAAGTTTTCCACAAAAAAAAATATTTGTAACATACATCTGGAGAAGATTGAAGCAATATTTAAAAAAAAATTAATACTCGCATGTATACCTAAAATGAAGTACATAGATAATATAAAGTAACGATCTTACATGCAGAATGTATAAATTAATCTACAGAATGTACATTTAATTTATCTGAAGTTATATGATAAGTTATGTGGGGGAACCTACAGAAAAGCAGAAGCTTGTGAGGATAGGTCCTCGGAAAAAAAGACAGCATACTCACACGCACACGCACGCACACACGCACGCACACACGCACGAAAACACTGCACGCACACAAGTGCGCCTGGACAAGCGTGCGTACCACACACAAGGGAAAAGGAGAAAGAAAAAGAGAACACCGACAAAACCGTCATAAAGACAGCATCAAACAACAAAACAATGAAAATACTTGCAGTTGCCTAATAAACAAAAGCCTGGATAATCGGGAATGGGAGAATAAACCAAATATGAATGAATACTGCGTTGAAATGAATTGAACTATTGCTTACTCGAGGAACACTTTGGCGTCGCCGTAGCCGATGGGGTGAATAGGTATGGTGGGCAGCATAGTCGACTTTTCCTCGGGGAGGCGGTACGCACTCGCTGAACGCAGCAAGGATCACATGACAAGACAAGAAAACAATGACCAATCAGGTTGCTGAGTTTCACCTCTTCCCTTCCCATTGGGTAGAAACGGATCACGTGAACAGACGGGAAAACAATGACCAATCAAAGAGCTGATTGTCATCCAGCAAAGCTGAGTCATATTAATGGATATAGAAACGGATCAAGTGAAGTGAAGGACTTGTGCCTATTTTACGTCATGCCATGATCTTTACATCTTTTCCCAGTGGGTTTCCGTGACAGGACACCATGACAACATTACAGATAATGACTTTCCTCTATCATGGCTATTATTCATGTAGTAGTTTGAGTTAAAAAAAAATGTAGGCGTGCAAAAATTAATCAGAAACAGCGGTCTCCGGCTACATGAACCGAATTCTAGCGATGGATAGAATTCCACTCCAATTAATTTTTTCAATTCTATTAATGGGAGGAAGTGCCAAAATACTATTTTCCGTGGCTTTTTCAAGATCAATTTGTTTTGTTGACCTGCAAAAGGGCTACCCTTGAAAGCCCGAGTTACTTATGACACGTGTTCATGCCGATGGTAATGCGAGAGTTAAGGGGTTGTAGTCGCCTACCGATTGCAGGGTAGCTCTGGGTGAGCGGATCGCCGTTGCCATCCAGACAGCTGCCCCGCTGGGTGCCCGTCTCTGGGAGGTAGAGGCCTTCGGGGTAGGTCAGGCCTCCATCCACGGCGTAGTCTTTAGGGTCTGAGTACAGGATCAGGCCCGCCGCGCCGAACTGCGCCGCAAACTTCGCCTGTCATATCAACAACGAAGTCGATGACGATATGAACGAGAACGTCGATGGCGATATGGATGACAATGTCAACTTCACCTTCACTGGAAACTTCACACAATTAGGATGAAATTCATACTTAATATCAGCTCAAATCCGTTTATATAGATAGTTGATATCGGTACCACTACGGTGTCCCTAATGATAGATTTGTGCGGTACAGTTGTTCTGCTTGGCTAGTGTCCCCCAACACGATTCTGATATTAGGGACTCCGCAGTGGTGTTGATATGCACTTCCATTTAGTTCATGATTGGTGTACAAATACACAGGCTCCTAATTTGGAGGGAATGTGAATGTGAAAAAGTAGATCTCCCCATTACATGCACATTATTTCAAGGATAGTATTGCATTAAATCAAATAGATGTGTGTATGTGGGAGGGAAGGGGAGGGGGCGGGGCGATTAATGATGAAATAAGTCAATTCAGAGCACTTTGAATGATTTCATTTACAAAAACCTTGTAGTATTTCTTTTGGCAAGAAGTGTGCTTCTTGGTTTTCTTTTATTTGTCAAATTTTAGTCCTGGGCTATGATGAGCACGTTACCACAAATGAGATGGCGCATTATCATGATAATATCATCACCATAGTAACTTAGTTATCGATAGTGTCAATACTGTCGCTGCAGACTCGATGGTCAAGATGAAGTATTCAGAAGAAAAACGCGTGAATGCAAAAACAATAATTAACATTCCATGCGTCAATGATGCATCAAATGAAGGTCATCGCAGACGTCACGATTTAACCAAGATTCTGCAGTCGTGGTAGCCTGAGACTGGAAATGTGACGTCACTTCCTTGCACAAATGCAATGACTGGTTGTGTGCAGGGGCCTATAGATTTAGGAAATTGAGGCAAATATCGCCCCCCCCCCCCTCTCTCTCTCTCTCTCTCTCTCTCTCTCTCTCTCTCTCTCTCTCTCTCTCTCTCTCCTCAGAGGAACAGTTAGCATGACACAAGAGGTTAAATCTATAGGCGATGACGTCACCTTGTCTCCGCGGTAGATATTTCCGTATCGGGCGATGGCGATCTTGCCCGTGACGTTGACTGGCGGGTTCAGGCTTTGCAGGAACTCGAAGTCCGAAATTTGGGCGTAGTTCACGTAGACCAGCTCCCCCTACGGCCAAATAGAGACAGTTGTCGTTCAAGTGAAGCAGTATGATTTATTGATTGTATATTCATCAAACAATAATGCGTAATTAATGCAGTTACTCCTATGGTTACGATATAAACGGTTTCATATTGAACTCATGTTTGTACAAGTTTTGATAGCGTGTATTATCAAACCATGATGCGACTACTCCTATACTCAAAATGGGGACAATCAAAACCACGGTTTACAAAGCTACCGATTATCAAACAGTGCAGTTACTGCTATCATGCCTACGGTCAGTAGATAATGACCATCACAATCAAAGTGCAACTGTATGATTGCCCGTAATTGGCCGATCATCAAACCATGCATATGAGACCGGTAGCGGGAATGGTCGCATTCATGCCATGCACTATTGAACAAGCTCTCCTTAAACGCAGTTTGGAGAATTCACACGAGGTCCTAGACTGACCGTAAGGATGAGATCAGTACGTAAAAGTGTATGAAACCGGAAGTGGGTATGACCGCAAAAACTGTCCCTGCGCGGTGCATTATTGGACAACTTTGAGGTGCAAGACTGACCGTGAGGATGCCCGAGGCCGAGTAGGCGTTGAAGGGCGGCAAGATGAGGTCAGCTTTCTCCTTGGACAGCTCATCCAGTGGCAGTTCCTTCAACTGAGTGCGGAACGTCACGTTGTCGTTGTTGGCCGTGTCCAGAATCTCGATCTAGCGGGGTGAGGGTGCAGAATGTTACAGGTATAAAATGGCTTTCAAACTGCAAAACAGAGTCATAACAACGACGTGTCGGAGATGGAATTGAGCATGCTCTTTCTTCTACAGCCAGGGCCGTTTATTTAATGACTTGAATTAGTGTGGTATAAAAAGCCTTAAATAGCCTTGATACCGTGTTATTAACGGTGATTTAGTATGAATGCATTATTCAACATGATTATCATATGGATATTAATTCACTATGTCCTCGAGATACATAAATCTCTCTATTCATCGAAGACGAAGTTGATCATGGAATGCCACAACTCTCTGTTCTGAGCTCATTGATTTAGCTCCACGTCATGGCAAACAACCCCTTGCTCTGCTCACCAGTCAGTCAGGCTGCTAATCAAAGTCATCCTCCTTCCCATGGTCCCTGTCCATCTATCTTTCCCGTCAAACCAGCTCTCCCAAGCTATCTTGAGAACGTGTATGCGCTTGCCATATTTCTTATTCCTAAGGATGATAAATTGTACTTACCACATTGTCCTCACCCTCTACGGTGGAGGGGAATGAGAGTAGGACGTTGTAGGCATGCGTGCTGACCTCAAACCCGTGATCGGTCCAGTTGGCTGCGATATCTACGGCCAGCTTGTCGTTCTGTTGCGTGCCCGCTACGTGCGGGTCCCTCGTCAGCCCCCTGGGAGATCAAGTAAACAAGGATCCATGCTCTAAATCTCCATACCACATGAATACAGACAAACCGTCCCATAATGCACAGCGAAGCGATATCTGGATTTCTTTGCAGCCATGTTCGCTTCCGGTGACATATACTGTTATACTACACCGGGAGCGACATGACTGCAGACTCCGAACGTAGCTCTTTTATATGAGGCTTGGGAAATTATACGGGGAGAAAAATCAATATATCTTCGAATCAACTCAACTGTTGATTTTATAAGTTGAGTAAGAATCTGATTTTTATTGTTGCAATGAGATCTCAAATGATTTCTTCTACATATCTGCAATAACTTTCTATAACTTGTCTCTCAGCATTTTGTCAATGATAACTCCAATCCAAGTTCAATAAAAACTTCGATGAATACGTTAATGGGCTAATGGGAACTTCAATGATAAATTCAACGGGAACTTCACTGATAACCTCGCTGATACCTTTCCTGAAATCTGCGCTGAATACTTAAATTTTGACTTGAATATTAAGAACTTCAATCATATCTTCAATGATAATTTCACTTATAACTTAAATGACAACTTCAATAATAATTTCAATTACAACTTCAGTGACAAATGAAGTAATAACTGCCATGATATATTCTCTACCATAATACATCACGCGCTGCAATTGCGTTCATCTCGTTGAGAAGCATGGTCGAGTAACCTTCATCGGCTTCCCTTCGGGCGCTTTCGTAGGACGACGTGACCCGATCGGGACCCGAATACCAGCCGATCAGCACCCCGACGCCGATTCCAACGGCGAGGGCAACACTGATGCCCACCGCCATAATCACCTTCTCGTTACCCATAGTGTGGTCGCTGTCGTGTGCTGACTGTTTCCGACGATGACGACCCTCCTTTTTCAAGAGCAATGGAAATAAATTTGCCAATCAATTTAAAAAGCCTATTAACAAATGATAAAGATAGTAATATACAGGGATGTATGGGGAAGACCCGAAGACAAACATTAACAAATTCCTTCTCACATTACCTGCAGCTTGTTGTGTGTGTGTGTGTGTGTGTGTGTGTGTGTGTGTGTGTGTGTGCGTATTTGTTTGTCTGTACATATGTACTTAAAATACTTTTGTCTGTGGTCTGGACTGACACCCAATCGTGTCAATTACGGAATACAGCGATGGAGTATATTATGTGTAGGATATATTATTGTTAGCTTCGGCACGTTCAGAGTATATACATACATACCAAAGAAAGCCAGAATTACTATCAATAAAGCCTTTAAAAAATGTCTGTTTCCTTTACCTCAGGTCATAGTTAGGGGTAGGGGAAGGGAGTGGGCAACGAGGAAGGGGGGGGGGGTCGTAGGGGTTGGGGTAGGGGTTGGGAAGCAGTGGAAGGGGATGGGGGAGCGGCGGAACTGATGGGGGAAGGGGGTGGGGAAGGGGGAGAGCGGGCGCTTAGCATGGCTTGCGCTAAATCGAGTCACGGAGGCATTCGACGGTACCCTCTCCGCTGGAGTAAGTCAAATCATGCAAACGGCAAAGTTGAATAACCCTTTCCCTGATAAGTAGAACAAGTAGGCAATCATTACTGCATTCAGGGAGAAGTTTGTGTAGATTATATAACGTCATCTACAGAGGGCTAGCCACATCGTCGTCCCTTTAAGCATCAATTGCAATGACAACCGATTAAGCTAAAGATCGTTCATTAATTTGTTCCCTTAAACCCCTCAAGATACTGATTGTATCATAAACATGCTAATCTTTAGGTCTAAATCTTCAAGTCAACCTAGGAGCCCATTTATCTACCGGTCGCCTCATGTGGCTTTCCGGTCAACTCAAATGAATGCTTCTAATCGGGCAAACTGGGGTAAAGGTCCCCGAATGTTCAGCCCCCCCCCCCCAAAAAAAAGCAAACAAACAAACAAACAAACGAACACACGCACACAAACAAACACACATAAACAAAAGAATACAAACAAACAAACAAACAACAAACAACAACAACAATAAAAACGAGAAAAATTTTAATAATAAAATAAATCAACATATTTTGATTTTAACATATCCATCCAACTTACGCAAACATAGGATTCTTAATAGCATTAAACGGAGTCGGATAATCAGAACACGAATTGACCACGTTATTGCCGTCACGATTGTCACCGCGTGGAAACTTTTTACTGCGTACCGTCATTGACCGTGGTAATTCCTTTACGAAATGGGATCTCATGCGTATTCTCGCAATCTACATGTATGTTGTCCTATTACGTTCGTATAGTAATTTTATGGCGAATTTAATGACCCAAATAATAGCTTCATTTAGATTGTATCACAATGTCCAAAAAGAAGGACTCAGATAACGTATCCTAAGTATTCACGTCATTCATGCCGGATTCGACTCAATGCTATATGTCAATATGATCAGCCCGCTACGCATATCTTCCGATTACTTATCATTATAATGGTGTCGATAAGCTGGAGCTTATGTCTATTTACTGGGGGATAGGGAAAGAGAGAGAGTGAGAGGGAGAGAGAGGGGGGGGAGAGAGAGAGAGAGAGAGAGAGAGAGAGAACGAGAGAGGAGGAGAGAGAGAGGAAGAGGGAGAGAGGGAGAGAGAGGGAGAGAGAGAGGGAGAGAGAGAGAGAAAGAGAGAGAGAGAGGGGGGGGGGGGAGGGAGATGGAGAGGGAGGGAGAGAGAGAGGGGGGGGGGTGGATACATAGACATAGAGACAGAGAGAGAGGGGGGGGGGACATGATTATAGATATAGCGAGAGAGTAAGACAGATGGAAAAGGAGAGAGGGAGAGAGAGGGAGAGAGAGAGGGAGAGAGAGAGAGAAAGGGAGATGGAGAGGGAGGGAGAGAGAGAGGGGGGGGGGTGGATACATAGACATAGAGACAGAGAGAGAGGGGGGGGGGACATGATTATAGATATAGCGAGAGAGTAAGACAGATGGAAAAGGAGAGAGGGAGAGAGAGAGAGGGGGGGGGTGGCATATATATAGAGCGAAGGATAGGGGTACAGAGACAGATAGAGATGGGGGAACATATAGATAGAGCGGTAGACAGGGAGAGAGAGAGAGAGAGAGAGAGAGAGAGAGAGAGAGAGAGAGAGAGAGAGAGAGAGAGAGAGAGAGAGAGAGAGAGAGAGAGAGAGAGAGAGAGAGAGAGAGAGAGAGAGAGAGAGAGGGGGGGAGATTGACTACATATCGTAAATTTTTACATTCTGCCAATATGCATGACGTAAGTACATTTAGCTGATATAACCTTTAATTTCGACGCAGGGTACTTGAGCAACTATATAACATGGATATTATCGATTCTTTTTCCTTTTGGATTATGAATCATACTGTTGATATTTTTTCTGTTCTGATATTGAATATGTGCGTAATCAAATAATATATATTAAAAAAAACACACATAATCATACAGGAATTTAATGCAATTGCTTTTAAATGAAACATTGTCACAATTCAGCCGGTGTCTATATCGCTGCGAAGAAGAATGATCTTAATAAGCCCGTGGACTAAGATTTGAAACAACGTTTCTTGAATCAAGTTTCGATATTGCATACGCATCGCAATCCCAAAACATCGGGTTGATTTTACAGGCAGTTAATGAAGGCATACTTGTGAATTATTAATCCATATCCTATATAAGCGAATGTAAATCATGTCCCACATCACACTTATCAGTGCGAGTCGGTTTACTTTACACTCATTAGCTAGTGCATTTATCTATAGCACTTGGCAAAAAAACTAGCTTCCCACGATATCATATTTGCACAATACTTGAAAATACAACGATAGCAGGTACTCAGCCACATCATATCAATATGTGTTGACACATTCGAGAAGAATGTAAACGTACATCTTCCTCGTGATCATGTATGCGTAGACATCACATGGCTTTTACTTTGTCTGAATGGAGCTACGAATTATCTTCAATTATGGACACGATGGACGTAATTTTATTTTTGTTGGGCATGTGCTAAAATAACTGATTAAGCAATAAATTCAATTCGGTTGATTAAAATCTTCTTCTGTACATTCGCTAATAAAAAAGCGAATGTTCTTAATATCCTCACTATATGAACGGTTATCTGTCAGCATCATGGAACTATCTAAACACATGGCAAACTACTTACATGATGCTAGAATGACGTCATCAAATATATGTATAGTAATGGTATGGACATTGCCCGCTGGCCATGTTGACCATTGCAGACCAAATGAATTTGGCTTATCGAGTTTTACCATTATCACGAGCATCATCCTCGATTAATGACGCATCTGTGATAATTCCCGGGGTTAATGGGGTCGGTTTCGCAATTGGAATTTGATTTGGAACTTGATCTTTTTGAACGTGTGTCGGCTACGCCTATGCGATGTGATAGTGGGATTGATATTATACCCATGATGGTCGTACAGTATCAATGTGTGTACTATCATGTACAACTACTACCATGAATATTATCACTACTACTATCACTATTATAGCTATTAGGGTACTACAATGCCTACTATTACTACTACCGCCACTGCTACCACTACTACTACTACTACTACTACCGCCACTGCTACTACTACTACTACTACTACTACTACTACTACTACTACTACTATACTACTACTTCTACTACTACTACTACTACTACTACTACTACTACTACTACTACTCCTACTACTACTACCACTACTACTACTACTACTTCTACTACTTCTGTTACTACTACTACTACTACCACTTCTACTACTACTACTACTACTACTACTACTACTACTACTACTACTACTACTACTACTATTACTATACTACTACTACTACTACTACTACTACTACTACTACTACTACTACTACTACTACTACTACTACTACTACTACTACTACTACTACTACTACTAACTACTACTACTACTACTATTACTATTTCTACTATTACTACTACTACTACTACTACTACTACTACTACTACTACTACTACTACTACTACTACCACTACCACTACTATTACTACTTCTACTACCAATACTACTACTACTACTACTACTACTACTACTACTACTACTACTACTACTACTACTACTACTACTACTATTACTAACTACTACTACTATTACTACTTCTACTATTACTACTACTACTACTACTACTACTACTACTACTACTACTACTACTACTACTACTACTACTACTACTACTACTACTACCACTACTACTACTACTACTACTACTACTATTACTTTTATTGTTGATACTATAAAATCATATATATTTGTATCGATGCAATAGTAATTGATTGTATTTTAATTTAACCCGCATACACTTCAATGGTCACATCTCCTATACCCATGTACATAGATGACCTGCCTTAATCCACACATGCTACACATACAGATATATTGAACTCCTGACATTTTTCTTTCAGTTGATTAAGGGTGTGGATGTGATCTATTGTTGAGAAATTTCTCCTGAACCCTGCCTCTTTCCTTGATTGGTTTTCATCTAGTATTCTCTCCAATCTGTTTGTCAGAATCTTTGTGAAAAAGTTTGTACAAGTTGGATAGAAGGCTAATTGCAGGATAATTCTTCAGGTCTCTTTTGTCTCCATTTTTGTGTAATGTCATCATGCTGGCATTTTCCATTAATGAGACACCTTCCCCTGGCGGAGACAAGCTGTAAACAGCTTTGCCAGTTGCGTCTCCTGCTTCTGTTAAAGTGTCCATCATTACAGTGTCCTGTCCAGGGGCCTTGCCCCTTTTTATTTCGCATGCTCTACTTCTCAGCTTTTGACTTCTATTTCTTCCTCCTGATTACTTTGGTATAGTTCTTCATAAAGTTCTTCTATTCTCAGCAGGATGTCTTCCTGGTCGGTTTCCTGCCCATTTGAGTCAAGAAGTTTACTGACTTTCTGATTTTCTGGGGTGAGCTTCTTGTTGGTTTTCTTTATACTCTCTGTTATTTTCTAGCGTGTCGTGTATCATTTTCGTGTTGTAGTTTCTGATGTCGTCACGGGCCTTCTTCCTGATAGTTTTGCAAGTTTCTCTGTACTCTATGCTGTCTATACCCTGACTGTCCATCTTCATTTGTCTACGCTTTCCAATAAGTTTCCTTGTACTGTCTGATAGTTTGCTAACTTTGTCTCTTGGTTTCCTGCTTGCTACATGAAGTGCAGTTCCTTGAATAATGTCTATTGCCTGTTCATTCCATGTTTCTTGCTTTTGCATATCATCACTAAGTGCATCAAACTTGTTTGCTAGTTCAGGCTGGAATTCCTGATTTCTTTCTGAGAGTTTGTTGTTAAACCTCTTTAATGTTGTTAAACCACGTGAATGTTGTTAAACCTCTTTTTACGAAGCTTTTGTCTATCTAACTTGGTACTTATTTTGAATTTCTCCATTACCATTCTGTAGTCGCTGCCTACGTTGATTTTGTTGAGAACATTTACATCCTTGACAATCTTTAGATCTGATGAGAGAATGAAGTCAATCTCATTCTTTGTGGCTCTGTCTGGACTACTCCAAGTCCATTTCCGGTTTGCTTTCTTCTTGAAGAATGCGTTGACGATTTTTAATTTGCTGCTGATTGCAAATTCGGCAAGTCTGTCTCCCCTATCATTATACGCTGTCCATGACCAAAACATCAAATCACTGGCTCTTCACCATCTTCCATCTTTCCGACCTTGGCATTTAGATCTCTCATCACACTGGTATAATGTGTCTTATTGTTCTGAAGGAGTTCAGTCATTTCCTCATATAGCTTCTCCACCTCCTCATCATCATAGCTGCAGGTAGATGCATATGCTTGGATGATTTTAGACGATATCTTTTACTTATCTTGATCGTAAGCTGGGCTAGTCTTTCATTAATTCCCTTGAATTCTGTTGCATTTCCTGAAATACTTTTATGGACAAGAAATCCTACTCCTGTCTCACTTTTATCTGTCTTCCCTATATGGAATAAATGATGACCGCTTGTTAGTTGTTCAAGTTGCTCTCCGTTTTTCCGAACCTCACTGAGGCCAATTATGTCCCAATTCACTTATTTCAATTCTTGTTGCAACTCTATGAGTCTATTTTCCCCTAGTAGTGTTCTGACATTGTACGTTCGTCTGTTCAGATTCCATTGGTGGCCTGTTCGTACACAGAGAACGAAACTGATTCCAAAAGGGTCCACCCTTTCTCAAAACCCCAGAATATTAGAAATCTAACCCTGCATGGTATTCAACCCAAAATATAAAGATTTATGGAGCTGTTTGACGAAATACTCGGCTGGCAGACCAGTGAAAATGTACCACGTACTACAGACGGAGGAATATGGCGTTTTGCAATAATATTTTCAAAACATACACTAACAATACATATGGATTATTTGCATTTTGGTGAGAACACAAAAATGCAAGGATAAATCCATGAACGATGATACTTGGTATATGTAAGGTCGCCTCATCAAAATACATGACGTAAGCTTGCCTTTATAGAATTTCTTTGGTATCCACAATGAAATGGCACGCATATGAAACTTCACTTATCAAAGAACAACACCATATACAGGTGTGTAGTAGGTGATAAATGGTAGAAGTGGGCGTAGATGCCTCGGAAAACCGCCCGGAAACCGTTCAGAAACCAACAAAGTGTGTCTGCCGCCGTGTGTATCGATTAAATACATACTAATACATACATAAATAAAAAAAAAAAACACATTATGTTGAGAATGTAGTGGCTTACCTGGTCCGTGGAATCTTTCCCGCTGTTATCAACGGAGTGAGAGACAGAGAGCGTGTCTCGTAAAAGAGCGCGATAGACAGAGAGAGACCAAGCTAAGATACCCAACTATAGAACGCGACAGGGTGGAAGGGGGAGCGAGGGACAAATTACTGTTTCGAATCTGAATCGAGGGTGCAAAGTACTGTTTAGTGGTCAGGTATGTGTGCGCGTGTATGTGCGGGTTTGCGTGTATGTATGAGTGTATGTGTGTGGGGGTGTGCGTGTGTGTGTGTGTGTGTGTGTGTGTGTGTGTGTGTGTGTGTGTGTGTGTGTGTGTGTGTGTGTGTGTATGTGTGTAGGAGGTGGCGTATTATGTTTGTGAGCGCGTGCGCTCATACATTGGATTTAAAAAAACGCTGCGCTTGAACTTTGAGTTTTTCAAGCAGAATCGCAATTAATGTACTTTCGTTCGGAATCGCCGCAAGACCATTTTAGAGCTTGTTTTTTTTTAACATTCGCCTGCGTCTTTAACGAGTCTAAGTCAAACAGCAACGTATTTATTAACTGTAAGCATACTTTATGTGCCGAGATTGGGGGTGGGGCAACGTCAATATTTGTCCACCCCTCCCCCAAAGACAAAAAACAGCTGACCACATCATAACACTACCCATCACCTACATACACACGTTGAGCGGGTACACGAAGGAAACGGAAACCATTTTGTTTTAGCGATTCGAATATTTTTTTTTCGTTTAACGCTTTTGAAGGCCACTTGTGAATTTTCCCTATAGGCTTAGCTTAATGGCTTTAAGCCGTGCGAAGGATATTAAATCGCGCATTGAGATGGTCAGGGCCGTGTAGCATTATAGGTTTTCAATTATTGTAACTTCCCATCAATGGTAACATGTGCAATAATGAGAGCTCATTGGCTGTTACCATGGTACATGTAGTTACCATTGGTGATAAGTTACAATGATTTAAAAACTATAGAAGGGCCTTATCATTCTGTAGGAAAAACATAAACTGCATGCATTACACATGCATGCCCACTTTTGTACAAGTGTTAACTGTAAAATGAAGAATGTTCAAATACCTTTCAAATCATTCCGTCCATTAACCATTTATACGCAGTTGATGCATTCTCACACGCACTATAATGAGGCATTTACACACATTTCATAGATTAGTAATCAGTCCAGCATACGAAGGGTTGAAACTAGTCCTTTCTTTATCTCTTTATAGCCATGATTATCATGATTATGTCCGAAGTACTTGACACATTTTCATTATCATGGAAATACCGGGGAACTGCGCGTCCTCAAGCTCGCTCTACTTCAAAGTTTACACTCGGATTTGTGTTTACTTCCCTGCCTAGTTTATCATGTGGATTTCATTATGTGCAGGAAACACTGCTAGCAAACCTTTGGACCTAAAGCATTGTCGAGTAATACGCAGAGTGTACTTATATGCTTAAAAGGAAACTGCTCCTCTGTTAATCCGTCGGCCAGAAACTAAAGGAGAAAGAATAATTCCGTTGCGGGAAGCGGCGAGGCTGTGCTAGTGCACTTTTAAAGAATTTGTCTAGGGAAGTAATGTTTTCAGCCTGCAAAAATGATACACGTGACGGTGGGGGGGGGGGGGGGGGGGGGGGAGGGCGGTGTTTACCTAAAATCAGAAGTATACATGCAAACAAAACCCATCTTGATTCTTCTGTCCTAGAGTTGATCCGACACTTTGAATGTGAACATCTCGATACACCCAACACACATTCTCCCAGCTCACAAGCTCTACAACATGCACTTCATATCATCTGCCTGTCGTATGAACTAGGCGTAGAATGCGCCTGTAATGTAAGAGACTGTGGAAGTCAGAATCGGCCTTGGCAATTGCAAACAAGTTCGAATCCGAGCCGCATCCGCTGGGTGATGACACTCCATGTGTGTCCGATGTTGATTGATACCAGTCTACATTTTTCCTCAAGAAGTCGCTGAGCGAGGGGGGGGGGGGGGGGGGGGGGTGAGTGATGGATTTTTTGGGGGGGATCCATAATTTTTTAATCCCGCCCAGTCTCTGAAAGTGCTGTGAGGGGGGGTTGGGGTGGGGGGGGGGGGGAGGGAGGGGGACATTACATATTGTGTGTGTACAGGACCGAAAATGGTGGGGGGGGGGGGCATTTGATATTTGAGGGGTACAGGTCCGAAAATAGTGGGGGGGGGGGATTTGATATTGTGCCCCACTCTTCGAATTGGTGGGGGGGGGGGGCAGGACCCCCCCCCCCCCCCGCCAGGGATTTCCGCCCATGCATACACGCACACTCACGGCGCGCGCATACACACACAAACAGCTGGTTCTGCCAATGGATTCACCCACTATGCTACGTTTAACCATTCGTGTGCCTGCCAAAATGCAACTGAAAAGAACTTTGTGTGCATTAGATGATAACAGATTTGTTTTACTGTTACTCTCCGTAGTATTGATTGATCAATCTGAGAGAATATAAGCAGAGATAGAGAGGACCACGCAGGGACTTGAAGCTGCATCTACTGCTTGCCGGGCAGCGACACTATCCACCAGACCACCGCTTGGCTTATAATGGCAACACGATAGGAACCAGTTTACACGGCCTCTAGGAATACAGTACATGTATTAGTAACACGCGTCCGGTAGGACCGGTGCTTATTCCAAGAATTAAATTTAATGTGCAAAGTTGGGTCAGTGTTGCATACAGTCACGCACAAACATTCACGCACACACACACACACACACACACACACACACACACACACACACACACACACACACACACATACACACACATACACACAGTCACAAATATATTCACACAAACACACGTCATCTCACATTCAAAAATATATCATCAAAATGTATAGCTTTGTAGGCAATACAGGTAGATGAACATGTTTATTAAGGCTATGATATCTAAATACATGTAGTGCATTTGATTTCTAAACATACCATGATACACAAAGCTAGAGAATTGCTGGGTATTAAGGAATTATGGAACAGGTGTGAGCCCTATTCATTTATTTTAGAGGATATAATGAAAAGCCTTAGAATAACATGAGCCAAGTAATGAAAATCAAATCAATAAAGCTCTCCCAAATGATAACGTGTATGAAAGCTCAGTTAGAGCTTCACAAACCTTTTCAGAAAAAGTGAAAATCTATGCTTGTTTACATTTCAAACTCCCAGATTTGTAACGACCATACTCAATATTCATATACATGTACCGTCAATTTCCATTTCTATTATTTGGAGGGAAGTTCTTTGTACATGTACAATGTTTTCTTCCATTTTCCATGGTTTTGAAAAAAAAAATATTTTCTGTCCTGCAAAAATGCTCCCCTACCTTGAATGATTGTGTGGCATGCAAAATGACTTGTGTTCACTACTAGAGCATACAAAGCCACAATGGCAAATAAAGAGGTCAAATAATGTAAGACGAATTATTTCACTCATCTTCTGTCTCATCAGGATCTTTGTTGAGAACTACCTTTGCATGTACACTATGCTAGCTTCACCTGGTAACTGGTTTCAATGAAAATTCTATGTTTATAAAGAAGACCATAATGATATTGTAATATAAAATCTGAATAAAGCTCCTCTGCTTTTGGTGGGATCAGTCCATCTCTATCACATGATCTCTGTTTGACTACAAATCTCCTCAGTTGATCTTCATTCGGTAGTAAAAAATCTTTCAAAAAGGTTTGAAAACTTGCTCCTCGAATTCAGTCATGACATCATCAATAATTTCCTCCTCTGTTTTGCAAGCTTCATTAGAATTTAAACTATGGTGGATTTGACCTCCAATCTATTCACTTCATTCTCATGTGTACATGTACCATGTAAAATTGGCTATCCAATCTACAGTTCTTCTGAAGAGAAATTAATGTGTAAACTTTGGCAAAGTTCAACGACCTCTGACAAATCTGACCTTATATCATCAACGTCCCCTATTGTTTTTACTCACTAGCAAAAGATTTGTATGACAAGCAATTGCTATTTTCATGTATATTGATTCAAACAAAAGGTTGGCAAAGCAATATTGTTACTTTTATGAGTAACTATTACATAATGAATCCCTAGACCACTCCCTCGTTCTTTTCCCACAATCATACAACTCAGTTGCATGGTCACAAAATGTCTCTGAGATAAGGTGAAGTCATTCATGAGCGCCTCATCTTTCCTTGCTTGTAGAGGGCAGGGTGGTCACCAGAAATTCTTTTACGCATGGCGCAAAAGGGCAGAGTGTCACTTTTTGTCAAGCATCTATGCTGGACGCCTGATACACAATTATGGAATGCATGGCTCAAAGAAAGTAAAAACAATAAGAATAATAAGACTGATACTGATTTTACATGTGGCTCATAATCACTATCTGGACCCAACGCGTGGTGTTTGCGCTGCGCACTTTCTACACTGGACCACCCTGGTGGAGGGTGCAATATGACGAGTCAAGGGGCATTTATCGCAGCATGAAGATTGGGGTGTCAAACTGTTTGTACTCTCCCACGGTCAACACTCTGAGGGGCATAGTCACAGAATATCACTGAGAAAGGTTGAAATCTCACTGCATTCATCAGTCATCAGTTTCTCTCCTCCCCTTGTTCTTGAGGAGTGCTATCTGACATATTCAATTGGCGGGGGTCGCGTGGGCACTTTCCCCAGGGTAAAGATAGAGGCATCAAACTGCTCCCGTTCTTCTGCTGTCAACTCACTGAGGGGGGTATAAGTCCTTGAGGCGGGGTTTGGGGGTGGCTGGGAGGTGGTGGAGGCGCCCCCTGTCGCTGGGCCCTTCCCAAACAATCCTGTGCCCGATCCGGCCGTGGGCCCGACTCCTGATCCAAATCCTTGCACAGCCACCACTGCGCTACCTGTCGAGGACCCAAAACCAGATGCTGAAGCTCCAAACGTGGCGGCGCCAAAGGCCCCTTGGGATGCTGCAGCAGATGGCTTGCCAAAGAGGGACACTGCAGTGCTGGTTGATGCAGGGGTAGCGACCCCTGAACCTGCCGTGGCTCCTGCTGGTACCAACGCACCAAACGAGGTAGGGCCAGCGGTGATGGCAGGAACCCCAGAGGTCTGGCTGCCTAAGCTGGATCCATCAGTGACGGCCAGTTGGCCAGCGGTTTTCATCTTGATGCAGGCAAGGCTAGAGGGAACAAGGAGAAATCAACAAAATTGAAAAAAAGTGAAATGAAATGGTGAGGAAGATATCATATCAGCTCAAAATTTAGATAATAAGTCTATGTCACAGTAAGATTACTTAACCTACTGGTATATCAGGGCTCCACACACCTTTTTTTTTTTTTTTTTTAAATGTTTGCATGTAGGACCACTGTTATATGTTTCTCCATTTTAGAGGTTCTGAATTCTTATTTGTTATTTGGGTGTCTGTTTACTGGGTGCCTGCTAGTGTCAAGCCCTGCTTATATGCTGTTCACATGTTTCAGGCAATCTTCTAAAGAATTCTGTTTCATCTGCAACAGAAATGTACCAGCTTTAAAGATAGGACTACTCCAGACTCAAGCACAAAGAGATGAAACTTACTTGGGTCCAAAGATGTCCCTTAGGGTGGGGATGCCGTCTCCAAATAGTGACGGGGAGTTACTGGCTGCAAAGGGGTTTCTGTCTAACGTCCCTCGGTACACATCAATCTGTCACCAGAAAAAAAGTAGTATACTTCATGGTTGCTATAGTGATTTCATTGAAACATTTTGTATACATCACACTAGATTTGTATTACTGCATTCAAACTACAGTGCACATCAATCTGTCCCCCTTCTTGGTTGCTACAGTGATTTCTGTGAAGCATTTTGAAAGCATCACAATAGATTTTTATTAATAAATACTATTTAGAAAATAGTAAAACTTTCGGTAACACTATGTGGTTGTATTCTTTTGGATAATTGGCCCACTTATGGGGTGAAGAAAGGAAAGGAAAGGAAAGTGAAAAGTGAAAAAAGGAGAGGTGATTTTTTTTTAATATATTTTATATTTTTATTATAGTGTACTGTATATGAACCAGATCATTAAGACTACACAAAGGGAAACAGAAGCAAATTAAAGTTCTTAATGGAATCAGGTTGAGTGGTCTATAAAGGCAGTGGTAATGTAGACCAGATGAATGAATTCTAACCTGTAAATAGATTGATTGATAAATGGACATGGTTATTATGAATTCTCATTACCCAAAGTGACAGCACTAATGCTGAGTCCAAAGTTGAAAGTCCACTCCCATTCTACTGAGATCATATGTCATTTAATCAAAATGCCAGCCAGGCTTGGCTCAAGAAATGACCATAGAAGTACTATACATAAATTGCATATTCTATAGTTAGCCATTATTTTCATACTTTATTCTTTGTCTGAACAGATGACAGTATCCTGTTTTTCTTAGATATACTGCTTTTGCTTAATTCAAGTAACGTCCCAAAGTCAAAGGTTGTGGGAATGATTGGCATTGCCTCATTAGTCATAAAGATATTAATGCAATGTTCCTGATAATGTTTGAATCAGTACAAATATAAAGTACACCAATACATATAGTGCAATAAAAGTAAAAAATCCAATAGCACGGTGCTGAATCGAATTTCAGTGTAGTAGTAATGCGATCGTGTGCAGCACTCATCCTTGTACTGGTATAAATTGCCAAATCTCACACAATTCATTGAGACTGACAGAAATCTTTCATTCAACTTTAAAACCAATGGGTAGTACGAGTCATGGTAATCATCATGGTCTGTTATCATTGCAGATTCATTCTGCTCTCATCACCTGCATCCAGATTTTGTTTGATTTCAACAATCATATGATTTTGATATGATTCCTTTCTGGTAGAATGCCACTCCATTGATTACGGGGGTGGTATTCCAAAAGTTTTCTCCTGAATATTCTCCTAAATCCTCCCTTACGCACATTCTGGAATACCAATCCTCCTGACTTTATGATCTGCTGAATTTGCGGAAAGATAAGAGAAAACTTAGGAGCAGGAAAAAACTCAAGAGAATTTCGGAATACTAAATAAAAGAATCTGAGACTTAGGATAAGATTTCTCCTAAGTAAGCATTTAGGATAACTTCGGAATACCACCCAGGGTCCCAAAGTCTTCACCACTAGGGTGAGCTAATAAGTTAAATCCTTTTCCCCTCCACCTTCCCTCCACCTCTCCCCCCCCCCCCCTCCCCCCTGGGAAATCTTACCATACCCCATAGCAGGACTTACCAACTGGTTCTTCATGGTTTGTGTTGGTCTCTTCAATGCGTCCTGCTTTCGTTTCTGTGCATCACTAGCAGCAGAGCAGGCTGCCCTCTGGTGGTCAAATTCAGACAATGCATGTTCTTTTATTCATCATGAAAATCATTGTACAGGTGAAGAGGAATGTGACACTATTGCAAGCAGAGAGGCCAGATTAGCTCTGAAAGCTACATCATCATCATTAAAAACAAGGTGGTTCACAAACCACGAGTCTCGCCTAATTTTTCAATCAATAAACAGTGCAAATTTTTTTTGTCAAATATTTTTTTCAAACCTTTTGACCCCTAGATGACCTTTGACCCCATCAGTCTCATGAAGAGACACATGTGGTATTACCCAAGAATCATTTGTACAAAGTGCGATCACAATTGAGACAGAAATAAAGAAATGAGAGCAAGTCAAACGGAAACTTTGAGTAAAATGATGCACACGCGGCCTCATATCATTTGACCTTTTGACCCCTAGATGACCTTTGACCCCATCATCCTCATAAAAACACACATTATATTACCCAAGAATCATTTCTACCAAGTTTGATCACAACGGATGCATAAATAAAGAAATGAGAGCAAGTTAAAGAAAAACTTCCAACATTTTTGTAACAGACCAACAGACTAACAGACTAACAGGAAAAGTGATTACTAGGTCTCTACCAAACTTCGTTCAGGCGAGACAAAAAGACAAAGACTATGTCTTCACTGTAGATAGTCCTTCCATGACAACCTGCAAGGCATTCTCAATGAAATTGATTAATTTCCAGTATATGCATGGACTTCAAAATTGTTCCACATCTGATAATTTGTTTCTCCTACCATCAAATGGCTTTATGGACTTTGTAGCATGACTACTGGGGTATGCACCTAATATCATAAACTAAAATTACGACCAAGACTTAAGCTGAAGTGATTACTAGCTTTTGAGGTAAAGTAAACCACAAAATGAATTACACAGCATGTTTGCCTATATGTTTTGCCTTTATAGACTCATTTTTGTACTTACATACTGATCAAATTGTTTTGCTTTCTCTGCGACATAGGCCAGATATCTCAGCTCTTCCGGAGATAAATCCTCCATGCCTGAAAATAAAAGAAGGAAAAAGGATCAATTCTTGTTTCAGGAGAATTTACAATTCATTCCTTCAGGATACATATCTGTAGCTCCAAACATGATTTTTTTTTAATGACAAGGCTAGATCTGGACAATGGGAACGGACTCGCACTATTCCTTCCTAAACTCAATAACTGACAAGTTGAAGCATTTAAACATCGGCAGGTTGTTTTAAAGGTACATGTAAGGTGTTGTAGTGGAAGCCGGAATAGTAGCATAGCCATTCTGCCATCAGCAAGTAAAATCTTTCCTGACATCCGGACCATTACAACCCATGGCCATGGCAGAATAGTTCTCAATTTATCATGGTTCCAATAGTTCTTACCACTACTATGCCCAGCCAGTACCTTTAACTCTCGCATTACATTGGCATGAAGATGTGTAGTAAGCCAATGTATTTTGCAAGGCCTATGAATATAAGGGTTAACTCTCTCATTACCATTGGTATGAAGATGTATGGTGAGTCAATGTGATTTTCAAGGCCTGGGCATGAAAGAGTTAAATCCTATGTTCTCACCAGGCAGACAGGCCTTGGACTTGTTTGGTCCGTAGCAGCTGAGAGCCCACATCCTGCTGGTCTGCCATTCCTCCATGTCAAAACGGATGCCTTCCCTAAAACAGTACAGAACCAGGCAATATCAAGAAATATTACACATACAAGCCATTTTTTCGATACAATAAAACCTTGTATTAATTATCCTTCCAGAGGTTTGCTTGCTGGCATGCAATATTGTTAGCACATTAGCTGTCCTATGTATTTTATGTTACCAGTATCAATGGGGAAAATGAGTGCATTATTGTTACAATATTTAACTCTCACCATGACAATTGTGCATGAGTTTGATTGTGTGCATGCATTTTTTAACATGCGCAAGGCAGATTTGATACAGGTGAGTAAACCCTGTTTCCCTTTTTCTTTTCTTTTGTTCAAATTGAACCCATTGCTGTTGTCGTGGAAATTGGTTTGTACGTATAATAATAATAATATTGGATTTCTTTTGTGGTATATCAGATATATTGCATTCATCAGTATGAATATTGCACTCGCCTTCGAATCGTGCAATATACTGAAAAATGCAATATATCTGATATACCACTAAAGTGCATCCAATATTATATAAATATTCTCCATACTGTGATTATAGAGGATGCCCTCCTTGAATCACAGTAGAACATAACACATTGCATCAGAGCTCATGGAGCACGACGGTCTTTATAGAGCAAAACTGATCGCCATTTTGCTTTTAAATTGACAACACCGTATCTTTTAAAGAGATTTTTATTATAGAACTGCACATTGACTCCAATGTGAATTAACATTAAATCAAAAACATACAATTTGGAATAATTGCACCAATTTAAAAAGCAAAAGTGTGATTTCCATTTTTTCAACATGTTGCCAAATTAAAGATATACTGATCATATGGACCTTATCTTGTGCAGAAATGCAAGCACTTTCAGGTGATGATATTTTATCATTCTAATAGTTAATATAAAAATTTACAGCCCCAAACCACATATTTGTAGTACTTGGTCCCGAAAGGGTAAGGAAATATTCAATTGATATGGAAGGCTTAAAGCAAATCTCCCATGCTGAGTGGTAATCCATATTGGCTGTAATCATAACATAACATTTGGTGTTCTGCCACTATCACAGAATCTGGATTCTGTTAAGATCTAAAGATTTGTTCATATTGAGGTGATTCCATTCTTCCATAGTTATGACATGAATATTAGACATGTTCATTGCCCTCTTCAGAATACAGGCCTTTGTCTTAAGCCTATCATAGAGCCCTTTCTTTCAGTGTCAACCACAAGCCGTCTTTACCATGCACCTTTCACCCAGCGAGAGCCTTCACTAATACTCTGAATCTAGTGTTGTGTTGTGTTGATTGTGTGTCGGAATTAACTATTACAATGTTCTGTAGCGTTCTGAGAAATTCTGAAGCAAAGGAGGACTAGTAGACCCGACTATATTACAGGTTGCAGTACATTTCATTTGTTACTCAGCTCTTACTTTTAAATAAAACTGTCTCTTGTTATCTCTGCTCTACAGGTGTATCTCAGTCTCTCTGTCTATATCTGTCTGGAACATCTCTATCTCTGATGAAGCTTTGATCTCAAATAACTGCTTCAAAACTCTCTGATACTGCTAAACATATACTGGCTCTCTCTTAAGATACAAGTAAATAATAAAAGTGGACAATTTCTGGGATTCAACCTGACTCATATGTTCCACATACTCTAGACCTCCCTACTTCACAGTTCAAATATTCCATTGAGGGTTAGCTAGAATCTCCAGAATGATTGGGCTTCTGGAAAGTGGTCTTAAACATGGATATGATTTTAGGTGGGGGAGCGGTAAATGGACTTAAATGACATAACACTACTTACAGGATCTCCTGCGTGCTAACATCATGGGTGATTGCCTGCTGCGAGCCACTAGAGGGCGGGCCGCCAATGCTCCTGCTGTCATGATGGGATGAGGAGACGTGGTCAGAGAGGCCACTGAAACGGTTGCCTTGGTACGATCCAAACGAGGCTTTCATCCCAAAAGCCATCTACACAGACGAAAACATGGACACAGATATGCAGCATGAACATTATTTATGTCATAATGCACTTAAATGCACTTGGATTACTTGAATCTGGCTATATAATTAATCACTTTGAAATATTGTTTCGATGATTATATGCTTTTTGATCAATACTGTATGAATTGTAATTGAAGTTTATGGAAATTAAGTGAAGTCTGACCTGGGTGCCTCCTTGGTTGTTGGTCCTGAAGCCAGCAGCTGCCTGGACATACCCCCCTCCTCCCCTGCTGCCCATGAAGGCAGCCCCGGCTTGGACGTACCCCCCTCCTCCTCCTCCTCCTCCTCCTCCACCACGGTTTGACCACTGCCCATCTCCTCCCCCTCCTCTCCTCCCTCCTCCTCCTCCTCCACCACCAGAGTACAGATCCCGTCCTCCCTGGTTCCTAGAATCGCCATGGCCACCACCGTATGAGGGATTGGTCCATCGGTATTGAGAGACGGTCCCTCCTCCTCCTCCCCCTCCACCACCTGATCTATACCCTCCTCCTCCTCCTCCACCTTGTGATCCGCCACCTCTATAGGTGCTTACGGCTGTGAAGTGAAGAAAAAAAGAGAGACAAAGAAGACGGCATTTAACAATGGAAGAACAACAATTTTCTGTAGAGATTTATATAAAAAAAAATCAAAGGAAGTTAGAGATTGCATGTGACCTTCCATCTCGTAAAGACAGAATGGACCGATTTGCAATAGTCACGAAACTCTGCAGGAATCAGCAGTATACCCTAACGACAATCTCACAATCATAGCCTCATGAATCTTTTCAGGAAATATATGAAAAACTACTGATGTTTACATTTGAAACCTTGCAGCCATAGTCTACGTGCACAATTGTATCGTATCTACATTAGATCCAGATCTACTTTGTGTGATGGGGAAGGCTCACAACACACAAATTTGAGATTAACAAATGACACACACTAGTGAACACCTTGTCTCTGACCCACATTTATTGCTGTTACCAGCCATCAGGCACATGCTACGACACAAAAAATATGTACGGAGCTTGACATCTCAACTCTCAACATTCAAGCAGCATGTCATGTGATGCACATATCCCATACTACGGAAGTTTAGACTAAGTAATGCTCCAGTTATTAAATGTGTCACCTCTATGGCGCACCTACAATGTACATCGTATGAACAGTAAGGTCATGACGGTGCAAGTTGTAATGTTGTGACTGAGTTGTGACCCCTGGCACTGGGGGATGTAGGTGTACCATACACATAGAGGTGCAGGTGACATTTCACTTAGAATCAGTTTCAAGTGAAGAAACCTGTTTAAAGAAAGTCTGTTAATTTGCTATCCTGCATGCTGCACTGGTCTGATGCTAGACCGAAAATTAAATCTCTGTACTACTCCTGAACATAGGTCATTGGATCTGCTGAGATTGCATCTGTTTTTTCAGATTCGGGGGTATGTCCAACAAGTAATTTCGAGTAAAGGAGCAGGCAATCGGGAGATACTGTAAAATGCGTGACTCCATAACTTATCATAAGCCCCATTTAATCATACACAAAGCTTGTGAATTATGCGTTTCCATCTGACTAGTCTAGCAATATCGGAATGTGTTCGAACACGTCCCAAAGTGACCCAAAAATCAGAGCAGGCCTCGCATTCGGAAAATTCGCAGCCTGCGCACGCTATCACTGTACAAGATTCGACAGAGCCGGACAAAAGGAGAAAAACCCCAAAATACTAGCACAAGGATAAACCTACACGATGCCTACGAAGAGTGGGTCCGACAAAGAGACAGCTATCTAAATTCGCGGCTCAGTAGCAGACTTAAGCTTGAGTGATTGGATGAGGAGTTCGCCCTCCACTAGCCCCGGGACTGCTCCCGCGCAGCGGGAGCGTCCTGAGGGCTCGCCCCCGATTTCCTTGCATGTCGGGTGCGACTACTAATGAATAATCGACCCGTGCACATGGATGAATTACTAATTTCAAGTATATTTATCACATATGAATGGTTGAATGTAACTTCCATGTGTCTGAAGTAAGAAAATGATGGAAAATATTGAGTAACGTTACCAATTTCCCCTTCAGGTTTCTGTCTAACCATGGTCTAACAAAACGAGGTCCTTCCAGACTGCCATCTTGGCTGTTTAATGACTTCGTATGCATGCGCAAAATAATATTCATGATGCTGACGCTTTCGCTCTGATGACCGTATTTAGCGCTATTGATGAATATGCATGAGAAAAGTGATTTTTTATTGTTTTGATTGTGCAAATTATCAACCTGATTTTCATTAATTGTGTCATTTAAAGTGACCAAAATATCATTAAATTCTATGTTATAAACTTCAGTGGCGGATCAAGGATTTTGTAAGAAGAATAGGGCCGAATCTTCCAACTTTCCTAATACCGTGCACCACCATCACTGAAATCTAGCTTAGCGGGGTGGCGTTATTGGGTTGAAAAAAGTGGCTCTTAAAAACAAAACAAAAAAGAAATTACGGAAAAACATAAATATGCAAAATATAATAAATCCCCAAAAATAAAATTTCAGATACAATGAAATAAAAATTGGAATATAAAATCTGTTGTAATAATACTGAAAAAAGAAAAAAACAACGACCTGAAAAGAGTGCTACGGTAATGGATTGTAGCACACACAAATCGTATAGAGAACTGGCGCATGCGCATAAACTTCAAAAAGTCGGCAATCTTCATATACATGTATCGCAGCTGCATTAATTCTGACCACCGTACTATGGTTCGTTTACAAGAAAAAAAAACCATCATGGACTAAATTCATCTTCGACCCAACTACGGAAATATTCATGTATGTGTTCTCCGTAAGTGTGTTTAATAGCTTAAAGTTCTGCGCAATATAATTGATGATATTTTCTAAAATGATCACTGCTAATCTTGACTCCCTTGCACCAATGCTCGGTGCAATGCAGCCCGCTCACTGTGTGAGCGGGCTGGTCGCAGTAAGCCCTCCACCTTCTCCATCGCCATGTACAGACCAGACCCACAGCCACAGCAGTGTCTGTAGCTGTAGTTGCAGGGGTGACTCTGATACTGATAGTGATATGCGATGCGGCAGGCCGGGCAGCTAGCTAGCTACGTAGTGCAGCTCGCATGATATGTAACAGCCATAGCTTGCACGCAGCATACACGGCGCAGCGAACCGAACAGCCAGCCCTAGCCAATCACATTTTCATTCAGTTTTCAATTTCGCTGGTCCTAAATATGGGGGTTATAATCCCTGCAATCCAGAGAAAGCTAATTGCTTGCGAATACATAAATTGTCAGTGGCTGGTTGCTTTAAAGAATGCCCGGAATGAGTTGGTTATTCCTGTGTCTGTGTGTTCACTGACATGACTGATCACATTGCTGATGCCTGCAGCTGCGCGCAGCTTCTGAGTCTCTTTCAGCGCACCGGGGCTGCCGCGGCATCGGTCGATACGGAAGCACCCTAGTCCCTACCCGTGTAATTGTTGAAGGGTGGCTCCCGGCTCCCAGCTAGCCTTTCTTTTTTATGAATAGTTTGTGACAAAACTTCCGGTAAAATTGCTGTGGTGACACGAGATATACATACCCTGTGAGTTTGTTGGGTGTTGGTACCGACATCTGTCTCCAAACCGGCAAGTTCCTTGCATGAAATAACGACAGACCTGCGATTTCGACATTATTTTGTGTTTACACCATATACCGTACGGGCGAATAATTGAACTTAGCGGGCTAGTTTTTACAAGTTTGAAATGAAATTAGCGAGTATTTCTCTAACGTAGATCATACGTTTGGTACACGGCTCGTTATATAAGCTGCCCGTCAAAACTTCTATTTTTAATGCACTTATTAGCTTATTGTAACCAGGAAGGTGTTAGAACTGGAGTCGGCACGAAGAGTCATTTATTCTTACACCAGTTGCGTTCATTAATAGCACAGCGGAATATTAGACGCGTTTGGATTTTTGATCGAGGATCGAGGTCCGTCGCCAGACATATTTTGCCGGATGCATTTAGAGGAATATCTGTATGCGCAGAAGATTTCAGACACACTTCATCATGAACTGAAAAGTGCCCGTATCTTTTTCGGACATTTCCGGATTGTGATTGCAAATCGTGATTGTTTCCAAGCTCATTGGGCCATCATAATTATTTCCTTACAAATATCTTGTATGTCGTTTATTGAGTGTTTCACTTTCCTTGGAAACAATCACGATTTTATCGTCCGGAAATGTCCGAAAAAGATACGGGCCAATTCTTTCTACAATTTTATCAAAATTTCCCTTCGCTCACCCCCAATCTAATTTCCAGTGTATGTAATACGATCAGTTATGAACTCCCAGCGAAGGCTGAACGGCTGACATATTTCTCAAACCAGATTTTCTTTTGTTATTCAGAGGAAGGCACTGCCTAATGAAAAATACAGCGTAATGTTTGAAATACCTGTCTTGAATTTGTATGAGGCGGTGGGCCTCGTAGGTCAAAGGAAATCTATCCGAGAGTAGTCTAGTGTAACCACGGATGTGGATGTAAGATTTAGCCTTCTTTGTATCTAAGAAATGAAAGTTTACTTCATTTGTCCTGTCAAAACAGGGAAACAAAGTAAACAGAAGAAAAAAAATAGCCAACGGTATACAATATCAAATGTCCCCCCCCCCCACTATTTTCGTTCGTGTATAATTTTTTTTATATAAAAACGTCATAACCCCCCCCACACCATTTTTGAAAGGGGGGGGGGACGCAATATAAAATGTCACCCCCCCCCCCCCCACTATTTTCGTTCGTGTATAATTTTTTTTTCGAAAACGTCATAACCCCCCCCCCCCCCCCCCACCCCCCGGTCGGCTACTTCTTGAGGAAAAACATGTCCCCTCCACCTTCGGAGAGCGATTTCCGCCCATGCCAGTGACACCAGCCCTACTAAACAATTTGTTAAAGAACATATATACTGGCAGCCGTTGGGTTCAAACCCTCTACTCATATACTCTCCTGCTCGAGAGCCAGTGGAACGATCCACCGAACTATGCCACGCCCACGCTTCAACAACATGATAAGAAAGACAGCAAAGAAAGTTTCTCATTTTGAAACACTCCTGAATACTTGATCTCAATGATTTAACCACAACAGGAGATATCGATGCTGTGCTCGGAATAAGGAATCAGAAGCCAAATGTGCTAGTAAAGTCATGCCATTATTTGGTTGGTCTATCAACTTACTTATTTCGTTTCATTGCCTTCTCTATTAATGTGTGTGCAAGCTATTGTACGTATGTGTCGGGGAGGGGTGGGGTGGCCGGTGGGTAGGAGGTAGATCGATGGGTGGTGGTGGTGGTGGTGGTGGTGGGGGGGGGGGGGGTTACTTAAGCTTTCGTGATCGCAGTAGAGTAGACCTTCAGGTGGGATTACCTTCAAGTTTTGTCTTCATGGTTCATCATATTGATCGTGTAAAGGCCACCGCATGCGACACCCTTCAATCAGTCGATCGTGCGACCCTGCGACTGGCTGAATCACAGGACCCGGTCATTGGACTTGTATACAAGAAGGTGACGTCACACTTTCAATAGGCCCATGCGACCGCAGAATCATGGCAAAATCGTAACTGCCGTGGTCTTACAAGGGCTTCAATGTTCATTCACTTATGTGTTATCATGGGCGCAACATTTTATCGTTTCCATTTGAAAGAATTTGCAAAGGGCGAATGCAATTGTCGAGGAAGTCCAATACATTTCGAACCCAACAAAAAGTTTTACGGCTTTATTGACAGCTTTGAGATACATTGCAAGCACATTTGCGACTTCTCCCATAGTATGGCGTCAGTTCTTTGCGGAC